>LXGU01000153.1:0-68122 GCA_001640685.1 Catunica adiposa
TGTCCGGTATCCAATCCGGCGTCGCATCAACCCTATGTTATTACACGACGTAACCCAATAAATCAATCGACTTGAGAATTGTGGCATAGTTGTAACTCAGATGTTACAACTTAAATTAGAATATTCCGAATTTCATCTACACCTGGCTAGGCACAGAAATATCAAAGATGGTCACTATTAGGGTGCTATCATATCCATACCCTGTTACCAATGAGTTCCTAGTAACTTATTTTATCCCTACGGGTCTTCAGTTTTAGGCCTAGTTTTCCAGAACGTCTTAATCTCTCCGAGTTCGACACCTCTATCCCGATCCAGCCCCTAGAACTAGAGAATCATCATCCCTTAACATGTCCATTATAAGTCTCTTCTTGTCGAAGCCAAGGAAAAAAAAACGAACCACATATCTCGTCTCGTCCGCCCCCAAAACACAGGGTGACCAAGGGAACGAACTAGCAGCGGGTCCCTGGCCATAATGAAAATCACGATTGTGCGTTTTGAGGAGAGAAGCATGAGGCAGAAAGCATGAAATTGAAGGGCTCTACTGGGTGGATAGGGATAGGGAGGTGATTTGGGAGAACGTTCACGTTACGGGCGTAAAGCGTGCAAGAGCCGACACGAAGGAAGATTAAGAGGGTACTTGGCTTCCTGGGGGTATGCAGAATGGAATACAGGGGTAAGCCGGTGTTTAGAGCGGAGAGGGCTCGGTAGAGTGAAGGTCGGATGTCCGGATACTTGCTTGGTCGTCGAGGGCTTTGGGAGTAAGTGGGGTAGTAGATAAGTCAAAATAAGATTATAAAGGATTCATGAAGCGTGAGGACGAGACATTATCTAGTGTAGAAACCACTCGTGATCTCTGCTATGTTTCAAAGCAGTGCCTTAAATTCTCACGATGATTTGTCATATAAAAAAAGACAGGCATGTTCTGCCTTGTAAGATTACCTCGACCGCCACTAATATGCGTAGTCCATATTCTCGGGCCTGCCAGATGGCCTTATGGTATCGAGGGTTGTTGGCAATGCTTTGTTCAATGGAAGTGTTCCATGACTGGGGCTATGGAAGGAGGAAATGTGCTTATTTGCAAAGAGACCTGGGCTGCAATTGACAAGTTAGCTTTGGATATGTCGTGATAGGGGCTGAATGGTATTATTTATTGTGTGATTCAGGGATTTTGGTGGCGATGAGCCGTCATGATGGTATCTGGTTGTAAGTGGATAGTGACTTTTAGTTGTATGTGATTGGAAGGGTTCTGGAAGCATGATCTGCAAGGCGATTAAGTACGAGATTGGGAGAAGATCATGGTTGCTGTGAAGATATGAGGGGCCATTGATGGGGGGGGGGGGAGGGGGGGAATATATTGCATAGGGGATTCTCATGGGCTATGGAAGTAATGTGTAGCATTAGCCAGGCCAAGAAATGCCAAGACATAGAGGCTAAGGATGCTAATGTCAAGTTCAAGGCTTGGAAATCAAGATGGGACGGGTAGCGCGAGAAGAGCTGGTAAATGGGGCTGATAATGGTGCTGTCATTGGTTTATGAGTTTGATATCATGCTATTGTGTTATCACGTTGCAATTATCATGATATCATTGTTAGAAAACCATGGTTGAGAAACCCCAGCTAACGACATGACCAACTTTACCATATACTCTGATTCGTCTCGGCCTCCTAGCAAACATCTTGTTGGTGACCATTCCCGATTATCGATATCAAATTACAACAATGCAGGCCCGAAAACCCAGTATGAATCCACAAGCGAATGTGACTTTGAAATTGCCTACTGCTTAACCAGGACAAGCACCTCTAATGCCAAATTGCCAGCTCCACATCACAAATATCAGCCGTACGATAATTCACGATGGTTGTTCCTGTGGATGAGAGTGCGGTTTTGCGTTAGTCCAAAACATATCATGAGGACAGATGGAGGGATGTTACTTGGAGAAGCAGGCACCCGAAAGGGACAAGAGGATCTGGCGGCTTGGTGAATATGAGGGCTTTGAGGTGGATCACGGGGCTAAGGAAATGAATCTGATGCGGTTTAGGTATTTGTTGAGACGCGGGGGATTACGGTTTAGTTTCGAACGCCTGCTCACTAGAGTTTTCGTAACGATCATCACATTATCTTTTCTGATGCCTTCATTCTGGTTGGCAGATTTGGGCAACATTCTACATGAGATAACCCATAGCCATTTTTTCTGGTTCGTGCGTAGGATCGCTGTCTCTGCATTGAATTATGCGGTACTTCTGAGAGCGCAAGTCTGAGGGCACTCGACATTCTCTGTTGCAGGAAACATGCAGCAAGCACTGCAGTGTGTCCGTACCCCGCCAGTTATGGGCTGCACTGTGATCTGATTCCTACTCTGTTTCCGGCCGAGGGCCAGGAGGAGACGGCCGCCCCAGTGTATGAAAGTCTGGGACTGGAGCTAGGTACGAGAAATTTCTGCGGAGAGAGATATAGGATAGGGGGTTGGGAGGTTCCCATCCATAGGAGTTGGGGAAAGGCAACTGTATAGCTTGTGGGTATCACGGTATCATTGGAGAATAGAGGATGTTCATGTGTAAAGTGAGAGATTGGCCCACTATGCAGGATACCCACGCTTGATATGCCCTATGGTGAAGTCGCCGGCCCGTGAAAATAAATGATGACACCACATAAATGAAAAAAAGCTTTATTGATCATCCCAGCCGGCTCCGGCACTTGATTTGACTAATACGGAGTTTTAGTTAGACTGACTTGATTCCCACCCACACTTAACCAGTCTACATATTCAGGGACAACACATCAAAAAACGACCCGAGAGTCAATGATATCTGTTTGCGAACTAAAGGAACCATAAAATAACGATCCTTGGTTGAAGATTCTGTACGCAGCATCTTTGGCCTGGGCACTAGCTGAGAATGGCTAGATCAGTGCTATTGTTGGCCAGGTACAGAGCATGTCATCGGAGGACTAACGCCACACTAGAGCAAGAAGAAACCAAACAATAGACTAATATCTGTACCAAAGTGATTCATCAAGATGTGCTCGAATGAGTCTTTGAGAGGCGTCACGTTATAAAAAGGTCTTAGGCCACTTACACCATCGCAATTATTAAAACACCCACATAATCACCTGTATGAAATCGCCAGCACATATCTACATTAATAACTCCCCTATTCTCTTGTAAGTCCTAGCCTCGATTCTGCACTGCTCACTATATTGCTTTTGTCGTCACACAAATGTTCCTAGGCCTCCCTCCAAAGTGCGACCGCACTGCTCGCTCGCTGTAACTTGAATGGCCGCAAAGGAAATCATGCTTTCTCTGCAGCATCTACTCGCCGTCAAGGTCAGGCGTGATGCAGGCAAGAACCCGGCCACTTGTGATGGATCGTCGTAACATAGGTAAGCGGCCGTTGCCCCCAGTCGTCCACTCGGCCGCCTGTTGCCTGCTGGAGCAAGTGTGAATGTAGGACGAAAAAGGCCCTCATCCACTTGCAAGGAAATATGATGAGCGGGTAGGGCCCGGCAGAGCTTTGAATGAAGGGCTGAGAAAGGGTGATATGGAAACATACTTATTTGTATGTCTGATCTGTCACATTTCGGATATTTTCGATTGCTGACTTGTGGTCGTTGAACATCACTGTGAATTTTCTTTGAGCTATTCATTAGGATTTACTGCTTGGATCATTGGTAGTTCTCGCGGACGCCATCACAACCAATTCAGTCCGACCAAAATCGGAAGTTCTAGTGAGAACTACAGCCTTGGTCTATCTTTATCTCGATGACTCTAGTTCTTCCATAACTTATTCTTATATTTTGTTTGCACCTGTCTATTTGTTGGCTGTATGGGCCCATAGAAATAATAGTTTTTATATATTTCTAAAAGTTATTTCACGATTATCTTTCTTCCTTCCATGAGCAGCCACCTGGTCATGATCTAGCGAACCCCAATTCTTAAGCTCCAAGTCTCACTTGTCCTTCTACCATACAGCGGAACCACAAACACCTGCACCAGTGGCGGTGCCGAATATCGCCTCTTGTTATCACGGATTGTCTTCCAGCACTATTTTTCTGCCTGTTTTTCCACTGTACTACCATCCTTTAACTTCTAATCACACTCACAAGACGGAGCCCTACAGAGGCCACACTCGTGAAGACATCAAAGACACGGCGTACTGACAATATTTGTCATACTTAAGTGATCTCCCGCGGCTTATCTTGTGTAGTCAGTTATATTGGACATTGGGCTATCCCTTACTTAACTTACAACCGGCATTTTCTAATTACGACCATTTATCAAGTCTCCTCACGCTTTGTACTGTACACAACACTGAGAGGGAAATTTGCTAGGAAATATTCTTTTGTTATATTCAACTTCGATGAGAACGCCAAAGCACCGACACAGCCGCTTTTCAAACAGTGCCATACAAACAAATAATCTGTCTCACACGTAGAAGCTTGTGTGTCTTGATACGTTGGTACTGAGTGCCCTTGCGAGACTGCTACTTCAATTTACCAACCTACGGATACCGTATAGCAACGTTACTGCCTTGTTCATTGAAATACGATCGACATTATCAATTTGGATACTGGTTAAGTTTGACAGCATCTCAACTTACCGAAACCGGACGCCAGCCCAGCTTGAACATCACCAGACGTCAACACCTACTCGACTCGCCATAGATAAACTCAGATGGTAGGTATGTACCGCCCACCCTTCCCTACTACGAACTCTGAACAGCGACCTTCCAACACCTGGTACATTTGTCTGTGCTCGATTTGATGTTTTCTCTTCGTCATATTTGCCCAGGTCTGATCGTCGACAGCCGCGGCCCCTCGTACCTTCACTTGGGTGCGCTTGCAGCCCATTTTGCTAGCTAGACCAGGTTCACCCTTCGCACTGCTCATCAGCTCGTCTCTTTTTGTTTTCACGGCTCCTGTTTCCCGAGTCTAATTTCAAGACTGGAGAAACAAGAGCTACAAAGACGCAGATAGGCTGTGGTGTCTTTACTTTTACAGGCCCTGAGAGGATCATGGTCCTGGAGAGACATCCAAGAGCGAGCAAATTGAACTATAGGCTTCTCGCTTGAGAAATGCTAGGAGCTGGCCTGCCCTTTGGATACAGGACGAGGAAGTACAGAAGGACCGCAATAAGAGAACGAAGGCACAAAGTAGACAGGGTCCCTTTTTAGCTAACCAAGGGGCAACTAAGTAGTAGACAAGCATTTGCTGCAACGAGGATATAAACAGAACTGGCCGACAAAGAGATCCCCGGAAAATAATATCGACCAGGCCTTTGTCGAACGTAAATTTGTCATTCTTCAACATTTTTGTTTTGACTCGACATCATTACCAATAGCCGTCGTTAATCGCTAGACGCCTTGATATAGCGCGTTTAGTCGAGACGGGCTTTGGCCACATGCGAATGCAGACGCCACCAGTGACTCTGCTTCCAAAAAAACGACAATGGCGCCGCATTTTAGTTTAGGCGGAGGGAGCTACAGCAACAGAGACCGAGACAGAGGTGACCGAGAGCGAGACCGAGCACGAGACAGTGAGCGGGAACACCACAGCGAGAGGGAAAGGGAAGGGGAAAGGGAAAAAGACAGAGACAAGGGAAGACGGAAATATTCCTTGATTCGCAGAGATTCATCATCTACTCCATCACCAGCCCCTGTGCCGCCATTGCCCTCAAATCCAGTATTCCATCCTGCTGTGGCTGCCACTGCTTTTCCAGGCACAGCAGACCGCGAACGACCGTCCCGAGAGGCAGAGTCCCGAGTTTCCCGTTACGCCCCTCCGCCACTTTCGCTTCAGTACCAAAGCTTCCAAAGTAGCCAAAGCCAAAATCGCATTCGTCCTTCTAGTCAGCAACAAAACCAGGCACATTTGCAGCAACCGGCACAAAATCCTCATTCACGTTCGCAACCCTCAAGTTTCAGCCAAAGCTCCCATCAACACCACTTATCGCAATTCCTCCAGAGCCACGGCCAAGCGTCAAACCACCGCTATCCGCCATTGTCCTCATCGTCAGCCATTTCCTCAACATCATCCACCTCAGCATCCTCCTCGACCCTATCACCTTCGCCATCTTCTTCCGAATGGCCGCAACAGCCAACCTTGGCGCAAAAGCATACTATGGACGAGCGCTTGTCAGTAGGAAACCTTCGGGCTTCCTTCCGCTCGAGTGTGCAACCGCCGGGTCCAAGTCCGAGCCATTCTGCTATCCGCGCCTCGACATTCAGTACGACAAGCACGGCGACCAGCGCAAGCTCGTCCTCCGGCCAATTGGGCACACCCAGTACAAGTAGCATGTATGATTCATTACCTCCACCAATTGGACGTGCCAAATCGCCAGCGAGAAAGTCAAGTGCTACCAGCACTAGCGCAGCGCCAAGTGCGCCTATGACAGCCGCTAGTGCCATCACAAGCTATTCTAGCCAGAGTTCCGCAAGCTACACCTCCAAGATTCCAGAAGGCAGAGCTCCCTTAAATCTTTCGCGTCCGACGTCAACCGGCGAGGACCGCCGTTTGGGAATGGTCTTCCACGAATCCTTTAATACTGGGCCCGAGTCCGCTTCTTCGACTACAAATCCCGCCTCAATTCCAATCCCACCGACTCCAGTGACCACAACCATGCCTATATCACCATTGCCGCCTCCACTCAAGGGTAGTACGACAACCACCTGCACATCTGATCGTCCCCCACCGCCGATACCTCCGTCTCGTAATGCCTTGGGGATTCGTTCCCGGACTTTCACTATAGATTCGTCTGTACGTCAGCCGACGAGTTCAATGGGCATGGGTGATTTTCGTAGCCGGGTGGGATCTTTCTCTGCTGTGTCCTCTCCGGCCATGTCGCACGATAACGACGCGCGGTATGCTATTTCTGCCCTGATTGATCCAGCTTCGTTGCCTTATAGTGCTACCGCGCAAATATCAACATCCACTCCAGGCCCGCCAGTTTCTATGGGAAATAGGGATAAAAAATCGTCTGGTGCCAAGAGACTGATCAAGCGTAACTCATCACGGCCCACATCTCCTGTACCTCTGTCGCCCCCTCCGTGCATTGATGCACTACCAACGCCTATCCCCACAACGTGCGCCAATAAAATTCTGCTCCTGATGAAGACACTATGTGGCCGTATGCGCGGGAATATCGACTACCAAACGGAAGCTGGTGGAGCTTGGAATTCTGGAATCTGCTGGATCGAAGAGGATTCAGGTTGCCTGATGTTTGATTCAGGTGGTCCCAAAGAGGTGGCGATTCCGCTGTGCGGTGACCTAAGAGGCTGCCGCATCGAGTCAGTAGAAGACCCAGATAGTGGTAGATTATGCATTGACGTCATTACTGGATTCCCCCTAATGGACATCCTCATTCGTCCGTGCATGACTGAAGAATACGACTTGTGGATGGCAGCGTTACTTTGCTGGCAACAGGTGCGGTCGCCCTTGCAGCGGTACGGGAACGGCACGGCGGGTAGTGCCAGCCCTAGTACAACTCGCCCGGAGCTACGCCGACAGGGCTCATCGACTTTCTCTAGTACGGGGATGGCATCGACTAAGTCGCCCAGCATCATCAAGGTGACAAAGGTATCAGTGTGGGATAAGGGTCAACCAACTACACCCAGGGGAATCTACAAGAGCCCATCAATACTGGACCCAAAACTTACAAAGGATAAAGATGGCAAGGATAAAGATAAAGAAAGCTCATCATGGACTCGGTTGTCTTGTTTACTCCAGGATAACGGAGAACTAAAGCTGTTGACTGAGAACGATTCAACGCTATTGTCTATCATTGATCTGACGCAGCTTTCTCGCTCTGCTATTCAACCTTTAGATCGGACAATTTTTGAGGATGTTGAATTCTGCCTTGCCATATTTCCAGTCTATGCCCCGGGGTCTACTCAGCTTTCCGTATTCCGGCCTATATACATGTCCTTTGAGGGCCGTTTAATCGCCGACGTGTGGTATGTGCTACTTCGGTCCTTTGCTCGGCCACACCTCTTGCAGTGTGACACCAAGGGTGTATCGCCGGCCACCATCGTCCAGGACATGGATGAAGACAAGCCAGGGCAGAATGTTTTCCGGGTTGAGCGGACACTGAAGATTAGGTTGACCGAGGCTAAACTTAAACCCCGTGAGCGTATTCTAGATGCAGGATACTCGAAAAACAACAACCCGGAAGACTTTATGATTGGGAACTACTTTGCCGAGGTCATGCTGGATGGGGAAATTCGGACGCGAACTGCTGTCAAGAACAATACTAAGAATCCCTTTTGGCGTGAAGAGTGTGCATTGAGTGATATTCCTCCAACACACCCGCTAGTCTCCATCGTGTTGAAGAAGATTGAGGGGCAGGAGCCAGAAAAGAAACTTCATTTTAGCAGGCCTTGTCCCCCAACTGAGGTTCTTTGTGGCTCTGTGGATATCCCTATGGATCAACTTGATCGCATCCTCGATCACGAGCAGTGGTTGCAAATCCTTGACCCAAATCATCAGTCGATTGGTACCATGTTAGTCAAGGTGCAGCACGAGGAAATGGCTGTTCTGTTGGGCTCTGAGTACGAACCGCTCCGCGAACTTCTTCAACGATTCCCTACTGGGTTAACTTCTCAGATCGCCAGAATGATGCCCAGCAACCTCCGTCGCATTGCAGAGATTTTATTAAACATCTTCCAAGCTTCAGGCACAGTCAACGAGTGGCTTATGGCTTTGGTTGAAGAAGAGATTGATGGCATTGGCAACCAGGCACCCGTAAAGAACTACAGATTCAGTAGCCGTCTTCGATCGAGTGAGTCTATTGATGTTGGTGGAGACCGCTTCAACTTGGTTCGCGATATGAGCAAATCTCTTGCTGATGAGGCCAATCTTTTGTTCCGCGGGAACTCACTGTTGACTCAGGCCTTGGAGTGCCATATGCGTCGTCTGGGTAAAGAGTATCTAGAGCAAGTTCTTCGTGACAAGATTGTGGAGATCAATGAAATGAGCCCTAACTGCGAAATCGACCCGAGCAAGGTTGAACAAGGCGAGGACATCAACCGACATGCAGCTCTGCTCACCAAGCTTACGACCGAAGTCTGGAATTGTATTTCCGGGTCAGTCGAGCAGCTTCCCGCCGATATGCGTCATATCCTCAAGTATGTACGGGCTGTCGCTGAGGACCGTTACGGTGATTTCTTGCGGGCTGTGAGCTACACGAGCGTCACTGGCTTTCTCTTCCTTCGTTTCATCTGCCCAGCTATTCTGTCGCCCAAGCTCTTTGGTATGCTCCGCGACTTGCCTACGCCTCGCGCCCAGCGCACCTTTACGCTCATGGCCAAGGTTCTCCAAGCCATGGCCAATCTCTCTAGCTTTGGCCAAAAGGAGGCTTGGATGGAGCCCATGAACAAATTCCTCAACTCCCAGCGCGGCGCCATCAAGTCATATGTTGACAATGTTTGCGCCATCCCCGCTGACCAAAACAAATTCCTCATGAACCCTGCGTATTCTACGCCTCAAACTATCCTCAGCCGCATGAGCCCTACATCCCGCGAAGGGATTCCCGCACTTCCCTACCTCATCGACTCCTCCCGTAGTCTTGCCATCCTGGTTAAATTATGGACCGATGCTCACAGCACTGACAGTGCCAATCTGCCTAGCGGAGACATCTTTCTCTTCAACGGCATGTGCCACGCCCTCCAACGGCGCGCCGACACCTGCATTAAGAGTGCTGAGTTGCTGCGTAATCCTGACGGCGTTCCCACTACCGTGATTCATGAAACCGAACTTAACCCCGCTACTACAAGCCCGGCGACCCCATCCCATACAATCAACAGCCCTGCCCTTAGTTCCGCAGGCATTGTATCTAGCATGTCGGCCACCTCGCTTTCCAGCATGGGTGCCGCCTGGTCCACACGCGACCGGGACTTCCCCCATGACAGACCCCCCACTTCATCCGGCAGTGACATCATCGAAGCCACCTACTCCCGCCGCAAAACCCTTACTCGGGACAACAGTTCTACCAACATGAGCTCGACGCGGCGGGTATCGGGAACGACTATTGGGTCCAACTCGGGCACCGGGTCTGCCGCGATCTCGCCAACTTCGGCGAATCCAGTGGGCGGCCTGGGCAGATTGGATATCCAGAGTTTGGCGCAGTGGCAGTTGCAGATGGGACAAGCGGGGACTGTGAATATGACACCTGCTGACTCGATGCCGATGTCACCGGTGGCCAATATGAAGGGCCCAAGGCCAGGCCGGTCGACGAGGAACATATTTTCGGGGATTATTAGGATGGGGAGGAATGACGATAAGGATGGAGTGGACGAGAAGGGCGGGAAAAGTGCGAAGTGAAGCTGGTGGTGTTGTTCAAAATGTCTGTTTGTTTCTTTCCATTTCTTCATCCTCCCATGCCTTAATTTCCTTTCCTTCATATCTTCGACGTTTAGAAACGATTCCCTTTGTCTCTCAGCATCATCATCATCATTATCATAATCATCGTCATCGTCGTCATCGTCATTATCTAGAGATGTCCTCATCCCGTTCCCCCATCTTCATCCGTCTTTGTACACATCTGTTATCTTATCATGTTGGCCGTTTGTCTATTTAGCTTCATTTTCTTGTCCGTTAATTTCTGGGTGGCTTAGTCTTGTTTTTTGCGTACCGAGGAGCGATGTATCTATTATTCAAAGATTTGCCGCTCTATTGGATTGGCTGGGTTACATGTATCATTGGGACGGTATCTTTTAGTTAGTTCTGTTATGTTTTGTATTAGTGGCAATTGTCATAATAAACTCTATAGATTTATTTAGGGAACAAGCAACCCATTCAACACAGTCTTTACTATCTAATATAATATTATGTCACATGATGTTTGATGAGTGTTAATTTCTTGTTAATTTTCATTTATCAACGCCTCTTTGCCCCTCATTATCATATCTACTAGTTATACATCTAGCTAGAGAACAACTTCCGGTACGCCGCCTTCGTCTTGGCCTCCTTCGCCTTAACCTTCGCCGCCACCGCATTATACTCATTGATGATCGCCGCATCAGTCGGCGCCAACTTCTTAGCCTCTCCCAAGTCCTTCAGTGCCTCCTCCTCATCCTTCAAGTTCTTGTGTGCAACACCCCGTCTGAACAAAGCCTTGGCCTTATCCGCATCCTTAATCCCATTCACTCTCAACGCCGAAGTAGCAGCTGACACAACATCCGACCACTCGCTCTGCTTTGACAGCAACAACGCGAGGTTGTTGTTAAGCTGCACACGCAACGTAGCCCACTCTCCAACAACCTTTGCGTCCTTCTCATCAAAATCTTCCGGGTCTTCATTCAAATATCTCAAGCCCTTGCGGTACTTGGCCACACCGACCGCCAAATCTCCCTTCTTGAACGCAGCACCGCCAAACCCCTTGCACTCCGAGGCAATCCGGAAGCAATCGGCGGCCTTGAGCTCCTCGCCGTCGTGGTCCTGGGGGTAGTCTTCGGAGGCGTCGCCGTATGCGTCGACTTCGGTGCCGCCAGAGGGGAGAGGGACATCGGCGGCGAGCTCGCCCGAGTTGGTGATTGTGACGGGCTTGTGGGGGCGGTCGGAGGCATCGGTGGGGGAGGCTTCGATGGCACGGACGATAGACTTTCCGGCAATGACTTCACCAAAGACGACGTGCTTGTTGTCGAGGTGAGGGGTGGAAACTGTGGTGATGAAGAACTGAGAGCCATTGGTGTCTATATAGAAGAAAAGAGTGACTCTAGTTAGCTTGTGTCTTGGCTGATTATTTAGGTTGTGAATTTATGTGTATAACTTACTGGGACCAGCGTTGGCCATGGACAAAAGGAAGGGCTTGTCGTGAGTCTTGAGGAACGCCTCATCGGCAAACTTCTCGCCGTAAATCGACTCGCCACCAGTGCCGTCACCGTTAGTAAAGTCACCACCTTGGATCATGAACTGCTTGATAACGCGGTGGAACCCGGACTTGGCATAGCAGAGGGGCTTCCCGGTCTTGCCGATGCCCTTTTCACCAGTGCATAGGGCGCGGAAGTTCTCGGCGGTCTTGGGAACAAGGTCGGTGTAGAGGCGCATGACGATGCGGCCAACGGGCGTGTCGCCGATCGAGATGTCGAAGAAGACGCGCGGGCGGGTGTCTTCGGAGGCGGACATGGTGGTGATTGTGGGGTTGTAATGGCGGGGTTATGATTCTGGGTGGTGTTGAAGTGGGAGGTTGAAGGAAAGTCTAAAGTGAAGTTCAAAGTGAAGTGTGAATTGCGGGTTATCGTTGGGAGAATAGGGAAATGCGAAAAGAAGAGAAAAGGGATCAGAAAGTCTGGGCCAAGGGGGAAATTCTGCCTTTTTCTGTGTGTGATGGAGGAGCTGCGATGTTGGTTGTTTGAGGCGCACAATGGAAGCGATGCATGTTCCTAGATTTTCGTAGAAGATTCTAGCTTCATTTCTCGGGTTGGGAAGGTTCTTTTTCAGTCAAGTAATAGCTGGCAAGTAACCGTTTGGACTAATGTTTAACGATGGGGTAATTATTGAATTTTTAATGCTCAGGACCGTTGATATTCAGCATAGGTGTCGCCATTTTAAAATTCAATATCATAGAAATTATTTCCATCACCATCATCATCACCATTCAACATTCTGTAGATTCTCACTTGCCAAATGTGGTGTTGTGTAAGATCCCGGGAAGCTGCTGCCAATGATAAGCTTCAAAGCTTCAAAGCTTCATTTTGTGAAACACGGATTTTAGCGCCCTCAGTGTCATTCAACAATCACAATCGAGAAAAAAAACATTATGATTAAGATATCACCATCTAGCTGCTTTTGCTGCTCGTTCCAACATTAAGTTCCATGGTAGTCTACACAGTGGCTATATTAGCAGTCGGCTCCGTGTGGTGCCTTGTCCCGGAAGACTTACCGGGCCGTCATTGACCAGCGCCACCTCCATCATGGCCTGGAATTGCCCGTTCTTGACGCGCTCATCTTTGTAGCCATCCTTAACTTTCTGGAGGAAGTAGTGGTAGAGTTTACTGGCTTCCTCGGGGGCACAAGCTCCGTGGAAATCGGGTTTGGTGCCCTTGGACGTCTTGGCTAGGAGCGTAAATTGAGAGACTACAAACAATCGTCAATTACCAAGATCTCACTACTTGAGTCATACTTGGACACTCACCACACAGAACTTCACCCTCGATGTCCAGGACGCTCTTCTTCCACTTTTATCATACCACGGTTAACTCATTATCCTTGACGTTGCCTTCATGCCCTTCTTACCCTCTGACCAGACTCTTCATCGTCCCATAGCTTGAACTTCAGAATCTTCTCGGCCATTCTGTCGGCATCTTTCTCGGTGTCGCCGGGGGCGATTGCCGCAAACACCAACACGCCCTTACCGATCTCAGAGATCTTGACCTTGTCCACCGTCACGGAGGCGGAGAATACTCTTTGCAAGACGGCTACCGTAAAGTTAGCAAGTGGTCTCACATATAGTAGTACATCATTAAGTTACCTTTCATTGTAGTCTAATTCATGGAAACAAAACGAACATAAAACCACAGGTTCTTCCCTCCGCGTTGCGCTCATATTATACTCCCTCTCATCCGCCGCGCTACGGAGCCATCCCGCCGCGGTAAACTCAAACCCTTTCTCTCTCTCTGTACAACCCTATATACACATTTCGGAAGGGGTCACATATATTGCCTGCATGTGGACTCTTTGACGTTGGCCGGAGCCTTCGTGCATTGTACATGGATTCGTTACGAGGGATCCAGGGTGTTTCCCGCTAAAACTATGCCATCAAGGTTACCAAAAACTCCGATTGTTAAATTGCAGCAAATCATTCAAAGTGGAAAACTCGCATGATCCCTCCCTCAGTTCGATCGCCCGACAGGTTAAAGGCTGGAGAGAGGAGAATGAGAACATTTCGTGATTATTTATGGCCCTACTTGCAGCCAACAGCCAACAGCCAACAGACATCAGCCAACAGCCATCAGTCAGGGAAGCCTGGCCTGCTATTGTCCATTCTTGTATCATCCTACATCCAATCAATTAGGAATCTTCATGTCATGGCCATGGGCACCGTCAGCCATGACCCCTCAATTTGCCCTCGGCGACAAGGGCTGATTGTAGTAATGATAGGTTCAAGCACAGTACATCTTCCCACAAAGCGTTCGTCGCAAGTGAGACTCCTTGGCATGTTGATGATTCCATCACAACAAAACAAAAACGCATACATTTTGTTCACGCGAAGCCATATCCATCTCTTAATCTTGCCTGTAGACCCAGATCCGGGCCCCCCCTAATATACTTACCTAGCTGTGGCAAATCGTAATTCCCGTCAGCTCATCTGTGGTTGGATGGCCCAATGAAACACTGCTAAAAACGGAAAGATACTCTCCAAATTTGGGTCCTCCATCACTGTAAATCACGTGATAAGGCTGTCCGCTGATTGGCCAGATCGCTCACCCTCCCAATGGTGCCGCGATTCCATGACCATGACCACCATCAATTGATTTTGTCACCATTGTGAATGCCTCCCAAAGCCGTCTTTGAGTTCGTCAATCTGTCAGTCTACCCATGAAACAGGGGTTTTACAACTGTCCGAATTGCTTCCTGTTGTCTTTTGACTCTTTTTCCCACCTGCATCAATTGCCTTGACGTTCAACTTTGCCCGCCGAGATTGCATTTGTGCATTTGCTGCATTGCATTGCCGACAGAGTTCTCACAACCACCTATTATCACTTGTATGCCCTCCAACGACCCGCTGTAGCGACAAGCCTCGATACTGGTATCCCAACAGAGAAACAAAGACAAGCGTCATACATCTTAGACCACCCACCAACCTCGACCTGTCTGTGATGAGTCGCCTATCTTGCTAGCTAGCTATCAAGTCAATTTCGTAACTGGCCACATTTTGAGTCCAGCCACATCAATTATCCCTTACGGATTGGAACACCGAATTGCTGCCTTTCTACAAAGAATACGACTGCTCGCTCAGACTTGATCCACGTTCTACTTGTTCTATTTCCGGTCGCTTGGCCTCCGCGCGATCTCAACTCTATATACTAATACAATTGCTCTCTTATTCATGCACAGAAACTAGTACTTCTATTTCGCCCTAACCAACACCACTATCGCCAGTTGCGAGACCAAAATCCCGCCCGCGCAACACTCATCCTTTCATCGAACCCGACACTCTACCAAACCGAACTGAACCACCGCTCTTACCCGATCTGAGCCGGCCGCTCACAACCCCGATAGCCCGCCATGTCAACACGAAAGCTCCAACAAGAGATGGAGAAGGTCTTCAAAAAGATCGACGAGGGCGTTGCTGAATTTGAGGCGTTACACGAGAAGATAGAACAGTCTACGAATCCCGCCCAAAAAGAGAAGCTCGAAGATCAATTGAAGCGTGAAATCAAGAAGCTTCAACGGATGCGCGATCAAATCAAGACCTGGGCTGCGAGTAACGATATCAAGGATAAAGGTCCACTATTAGAGAAGCGCAAGCTGATTGAGACGGTGCGAGCCCACACCCAACAAATACAAGTGGCACAATAGAACATGCGACTAACGACAGACTCTACCCCTCACTACAGCAAATGGAGAAGTTCAAGGCGATAGAAAAGGCCATGAAGACCAAGGCCTATTCTAAAGAAGGTTTATCAGCAGCTGCAAGACTGGATCCGAAAGAGCAGGCCAAGGTTGAAGCTGGTGAATTCTTGGGCGAGATGGTCGATGAGCTAGAGCAGCAAATCGAGGCGCTAGAGGTGTCAGCCGAGGCGTTATCAAATGCGAAACGCGGCAAGAATAACTCGAAGCAAGAACGGTTAGACGACATTGAGCATAAGATTGAGCGACATAAATACCACCAGACCAAGCTCGAGCTTATACGCAGGTCACTCGAAAACGGTGGAATCGATACGGATACCGTTAAGGAGCTTGAAGAGGATATCACGTACTACGTTAAGAACAACGGCGATAGCGAGTTCTTCGAGAATGACTACCTCTACGACGATTTGAATCTTGATGCCGACGAGGATACGTTTGGCATCCATCCTGGAGATGACAAGCCGTCAGAATTCGGTTCCGTACATGACGATGGCCCAAGCCCAGGCGAAGCCATCATTGAGAGTTTAAAGGCATCATCTAAACCACGGAGTACTGACGGCTCAGGCAAGCGACAAGTATCAGCCCAACTCAAGTCTCCATTGCCGACACTTGCGACACTCCATACGACACCACCATCTTCTGGACTTAAGGACAGTATGAAGCCGGCGCCGGTACCTTCAAGGCCAGCCGGTGAATTGAAGTACGCCTCAGCTGCAGCTGCGGCTGCAGCTGCAGATAAGGCCAACGTAGGAATCTCTCCGTTACCACCGCCGCCTGGCTCCCAAAACCCCAGAAGTAGTGCGTCTAGCTCTCCAGCTGTTTCGGTATCTCATCCGGCTTCTCATGCGGCGCATGTGGAATCTACACCCAAAAACATCAATTCGGCAAAGTCTACACCCAAGGTTGCGTCTACTCGTCTGGCTAAGTCTGTAGCTGCGACGTCATCATCAGCGTCTCCTGCTCCCGAGGCATCAGAACCCTCAATAGGTAAGAAACTATTAATTACAGTTAAAATCACATGACATGTTTTTTTTTTTTTTGGTGGTATTGAAACAAGTACCTCTTATGGCAGTAACCTACGGGAAGCGGACCTCTCTATTCTATTTTCTATTATCTCCCTTGGGTCTAACAGCCAACCATGACCCTCCATGTGAATCAGGGTTATTTAGGCTTTTGGGTTACAGTTAAACTAACTTATTATTGCCTCCCCTGCAGGCCCCGCTTCTCAACCGCCGCCCTCACAGCAAAGCAAGCGTGCGGATCCCACGTCCACACCCCCGCCATCAACGGCCAACTCCAACGGCGCGTCATATACAGGAACTTCTAATAGCAATAACAACAACAACAACAACAAGGCAACCCGCGCTACCTCGACGACTACTTCCAATACCACCACCCCCGCCTCCGTCCCTGCCGTTGCTACGCCCGAGGTCATCGAGGAAGAGTCTATATATCATCTGCCTGCTTCTTTGCAAGATCTTGTTGAAGCTTACGAAACATCTTACGCCTCCACTATGTCTGCTACTGCCCCCGCAACTATACATCTGTTAGAAGCCAGCCAACGCGATGCACCTAAGACGACGGATGCAGAGCCTCGCCACCAATATGTCCCGGAAATGCCGGCACACATGCCAACAAGCACGTATCCTACGCAGCCGTTAGCTATGCTAGAGCACCCGAGGATGTACAGCCGGTTGGAGACTGATACGCTCTTTTATCTGTTTTACTACAGACAAGGAACGGCACAACAGTACCAAGCGGCGAGGGCTTTGAAAGATCAGAGCTGGAGATTCCACAAGCAGTATCAGACTTGGTTCCAGCGCCATGAGGAGCCCAAGAATATCACCGAAGAATATGAACAAGGCACCTACCGGTTCTTCGACTACGAAAGCACTTGGTAAGTATTTTTTTCGCTCTATGTATTTGTACTGATGATGCAATTTTGCTAACTGATGGCCTACAGGATGAATCGCCGGAAGGCTGAGTTCAAGTTCGCGTACAAATTCCTGGAGGACGACATCTGATATGCCACTGAAATATGGGCATATAATCAATGTCAAGGTGCCGTGGAATAGACTGAGGCAATATAAGCCTTGGTAGTCGATTAGTTGGAAGAGCGTGTGATTGTTTTGTACTTGATTGGTCTTATTATCGGTAGCAATATATGGCCTAGCGGCGAGCATTGAGTTTCTGAAATGGTTAATACTGAATACTTGTAACGTGGATGTTGTTCACTACGATTATGGTTGAGAGGGTAGCTAAAACCCTACATGGTAACCCTATATATAACCAGTCAAGATATGTATACTGTACTTAATGACATCATGGCATAGAGTCATTTCCTGCAGATTGGCTTACATCTTGTATGAACCTAAAAACTCAAATACTAAATGACATCCTACCATTCAACTATATAAGCACTATTATCCAAGCCTCAGGCTATGTTAGTCACCGGCCACTGTGTAAAATCAAGATGTCCTCCTCCCGCACGCCCCTTGTCCCCTTGTCTACTAGATCAAATGAGATGGCTTAGCCGGAGCTCGATTTGACAGTAGTGTAATTAAGGCGATTGATACAGTGGTTGGCTGGGGAATGGTGGTAGGATGTGGATTATGGGATCGGGATCTGTAAGTTGAGTTGAGGCTGTGATGGTAGTCGCCTCATAAAGTATTTGAGTTTTTTGGTTAGTTGGGATTACCTATTGACTTGACAGGCGATGTGCCTTATTTCTGGGGATATGCCAACGAAATTTGTCATTATCGGAGGCGTCGGAAGGACAACGAAAGGGAATTTGGGCTGATTTGACTATTAGGGAGAGACTGGATGGAGACAGAGGCGCATAGTGAGTGTAGTAGAGAGAAGGAGAGGGAGAAAGAGGTCATAGTTACGGAAGTGGTGGGGATGTCAGGACAACTGAGACTGGGCGCAGCAGCGTCGTCATCACGGGTTGTAAGGGCTTGGCTGACGTTGACCATCCATCCCATCATGGTTGGACAAAGTTCCTTCAATTGAGCAATGGCCAACAACTAACAACCAAAAATTGCAATATATAAAGAGTTGGCGCTGCCGATTTATCAAAGACTCTATTTCCGTCGCTGTATTTCATGGGCTTCCATACTTGATTTCTATACATAACACTAGTATCTGAATTTCTTCTTGATCTCATTTATTTTTATCCTCCTTTGCATAAACGTTCGGTCCTACGCTCAAGCCAACTGGGACAACAGTAACCCTACCATCTCTCATCATATTTTGACGTTTGCGGCAACCGGAAGCTTATTACGGCAACGTTCAATTACTGCCTTCAAATCCTTTCAATTAGAGTAAGCCCGCAAGCATTTGACATAAGTTACCCATCCCTTAGCTCCAGTCTCTTTCTAGAAGGGCAAGAGGTACTTGCACTGGCATTTCCACTTGCACTTTCAAAGTTCCCCATTCCAACTCACGTTAGGCAAGTGGAGCAATATTAGCTTGCTAGTCGACATTTAGCTAAGAAGGATAGCTAAGAGGGACAGCCAAGAATCACACCAACGCACTGCCCGGCTCGGCACCGAACGACAAGGACGAAAAGTGACTTGACCAGCTGACGTTTCCGGTGCTTGGAAACAACTCTGTGTTGGGCGATTGGATAACTACTGGGATTCTAGCTCTTGGATTTATCGGGTGGACTAGTTGCCGGTGAAGAGCTTGTTACTGGGCCGTTTACCTCAATTAGCGGTGGCGAGATTTTTTGGGTATATTATAGGGATTTCTAGGCACAAAGTCCCGTGTACTTGATTGTGTTTGATTTTGAAAGAGTTTCTTGTTTATTTTTTTTATTATATTTTTCGACGTATCTTTGTTCCGATACATCGTCACAAACACCCTATAAAATGGCCGTCGCTTCTGAAATTTATGCACGCAGGTAAGTCTTCAATCTGACCCAAATCGCTGGTGTACTTGCGTCGTCAATGACGTCGAAAGTACTTCTGGGTACACGCAACCCTGGAATCTTACCCAGCAGCCCACACAATCTCCCATCGTATTTTGTCTTCACTAAGGCCCCCAAATGAAGTCCTTTTGCTCCCCAATCTCGGACCCGCGGCTCACATGGGAATCCGGAGGACTTGGCTATTTGTGTGCCTGGGGAGTTCAGTGGGAGGCGTGGCGGGTGGCGGTAGTGTTTTCCATGGAATTATGCGGTGAAGGTTGTGCTGGTGGGAGGGGCTTTTGGTGGCAGCCTAGTGGGAGTTTGTGGATAGCGCGGATGTAGAATGGGCTGAGCTTGCTTGGTTTGGGGAAATAGGTAGAGAGACATTGGAAGGAGACAAAAAGGTAGAAAGTCCCCGCGTGGGTTTTGCGTTTAAGGATGATTAAGTTTCTGGTGGAATTTTTGATTTTGAGAAATCAGTCATTTTGTTCATCAGTTAATTGATCGTGGTTACTGGCCAACTCATCCATTTTCCATCGCCTTCGTCGCGCATTCTCGGGTTATCGGGCTGCCTTTTTTTCCTTTACTCTCTATCTTTTCCCCATCCCATCCGTCTTTTCTCACCATCGCTGTTCATAGCTCTCACTTCACCACTCAGCCCGCTTCTATCCATCTCTATCTCATAAAACCCATCACATACAAACCCTCACAAAAATGCCTCCTTATATTGACGATGACGATGCATACAGAAGTTGCTACTACTCCTATGGCACCTGGTACAACTGCCGTTCCACCGGCTGGTACCACTGGGGTCGCTGGGTCCTTCTTGCCGCCCTAATCCTCCTCGCTATCTTCTCTCTCTCTCTCCTCGCCTGTGTCAATTCCCGGCGTCGCCGTCAACGAGGTGTCGCCCCCGTCTACGGAACCGGATGGATGGCCCCGCTTCCAAAGTATTCGCAGCAGCCAGCTCCCGGGCACCAGTCATATAATGGAACCCAACCAGCCGGTGGATATTATGCGCCGCCGCCACCAGCGTATGGGGGGTACCAAGGAGAGAATATCCAGTTGCAGCAGCCGCAGCAGGCATATAGAGCGCCGAGTCATGGGGAGAATTATGCGCCGCCTGCGGGGCCGCCACCGGGGAAATAAGGGGTTGATGAAGAGCTGTTTTGACAGCGGAAGGGGCTAGTTTAAGCTGGCTGGGGATTTTCTACGATGTTCATGGCTTTTTTTTTTTCTTTAGATTTCATTTCGGGTTTTTAGGATATTGGATATCCATGGATTGATCTATTGGATTTTATCAATGCAAAGATATGTTTCTAGACTTTTCTGGTCATGAATGTCACGTGAATGATTGCTTAATATTTGATTGTTGATGATGTGGCGTAGTAGCCGACAGATTGGCTGGAGGCCTCATAACTTTATCCGCACCACACTTCAACCTAATGATTTACATTGGTATCAGCTAACCGACTTTAGCTCCCATGTGTCACCACAGCTTAACTACTAGCTGACTCCTATGCATTTTCCATCCCTATCAAGATTAGATCAATGATGATGTTTTTATCTGAAGCACTGTAACTTCCGATGACTAATAATAATCGAGTTAGCTGGCCTATGTTAGACAGAGCTTTCGGATGTGACATCACCGACTAAGCCCGGTGGGTGGCCGGTTGGAGGAAAAGTGGGAGGGAGAGGAAGAGTGGGCGGGTTTCCTTGTATGGGCAGATGAGGAAGGGATCAGCGGGAAGGGATTCGGGTGTGGGCTGATGAGAGGGCTAAGGAGGCCAGGCAGGGTGACTAGAGGGAGGAATGTACATAACCAATAGGCTAGAGCGATGGGTTAATATGTTTGGTTGTAGGGCTTAGGGTGGCTTACTGTTTACTGTTAGATGATGTAATGGCGGAGAAGTCTTGTTGCTGCGGAGTAGATGAGATGGCGATGCATTTGATATTCATTGTCTTGATGCTGTTTGTCCATGATCCCCACTGTGTAGAAGTTCCTGATATATAAACAGGTCTTAGAGTTCCTTTATGCAGCCGTGCAGATCTTGATATCGCTCTCACCCGACTCATCACTATCAGCACACCAACTACTCGGGTCTCTGCAAACACTAAGGTACGTTGACCAGAGATTGATTTACAAGCGATATCAATCAATCAATCAATCAATCCCTTTCCTCAAAATTGCTGGACAAACAATAGCTTGACTTTGCATTGCTTTATATCAATTAACTGCAAACCTGTGCAAATGAGATTTGACCTTTGACTAGGCATCCTTGGGCGGAGATTGTCAAACTGCGCTGTGATAGATAAGCTTGGGGGCTTGAGCGTTATTGGGTTTCTGTCAATTTATTAAGGATTTAGTGATAAACCATAGGCAGCTATGAATGCCAAGTACATTATTGAGTTGCCAAAGTGCAAGCACCTGAGTTGATATCTGGACGTTGATGTGCATGGTGTGGTACTGCTACTGGAGCGATGTATATTGTATGCGCCATTGTGGGTTCGTCGGCTAGGACGGCTCGTGGTGTTAGATATATGGGTTTGGCGCATGTAGAAAAGGATTGCTGGGGTTGAGATAACGGGGGAAAGTTTTCTGGTGACATCAGAGTTGCCCTGGCGCCGGGGTCGAGCGAAGGGGACACAAGCGAGTAAGCAAGGAAACACTTGTTTCCAGCCACATTGACTAGTAAATTGAGTCCGTCATCATTATGTTTAACTTCATGTAGAAGAAGTATGTGGGTGGATATACGGCTACCAGACAGCATATTTGACTAGGTCCAAGGGCACCGTGATGCTGGTAATTCCGCAAGTAAGGTGTTGATCCTCGTGGTATATCAGGGAGAGCGAGGGGTTGGATTGATGCATGGCAATATACAATGTGGCTGGGAGAAGATTTGGTCGAGAGTGAGCTTGATGGGTGAGATTATTGGATGGAGCGAGGGTTTTTTAGGGGTTTTGGCTGAATGTGTGGGATTTCACAAGTTGACGAACGGGAGAATGAATGAGGTTTTGTGTGATGATGAGAGGAACCCGTATTTGGGGGCTTGTGAAGTGGGTGTTCAAGGGTGTTGGCATGAACTGAGAGATCACTCAAAACGGGCCATGATATGTGTGGGTATGTAGCCGATACATACTCTATATAGCTTCTAGAATAGTGTTGCTAGCTGAGGCAAAAAAAACCCTTCGCCATAACCCAAGTTTACTCCACCTCGATTATGGTGTACAACTTGATTAGTAGAATAATGATCGTCTGCAGCTAGCTTTACACTAGTTTCAGGGGCCGTTCGTAGTGTCTGCACTAACTTTGGCAGCTCCATCAGGAGTGTGTATACATCTAACCTCACCTTAACCTGACCTGTGGCTTCACGACAACAAGCCACTGTAGTCCACCAGCTAAAAGCTTCCCTTTGCTGCTAAAGTAGCTGCATCTGCTGAACACGCTTCCTTCATGCAGCCGTAGAACTTGTACCCACAAAACAAAACATCACAATCTCTCCTCTCAAACCGCCGGGCACCATCTCATGATCCTTCAGATGCACCTTCCTGCGACCTGCAGCGTTCCTGCATTTGCTTTCTCCTCATTGGCTATTGTCGCTGGTTTGAGAACCACTTTCCCTCTTTGCGGCCTTTTGTGCGCCGCCAATTGGGGCAATTGACTACCAAAAGCTACTGTACCTTCTCTCGTTGACCACTGATCACGGATTTTTGACTGCATGAATTGGAGGCACCTCCTATCCGAAACACAAATGGCGTAGTTGCTTATTTTGTATTGACTGAATCCCATATCTCAATCCAGAAAGCACGCAGAGAAAAACCTTTCATTCCTCACTTTGTCCTTGTTTAACATCGTCAACTTGACTCAGCCATCTTTCAAGTGGCGTGGTTGTTTCGAGTATTTCCTTCATTATATTCAATTATTGTCTTTTCGTCAAACCATTCGTTCCCATTCTAAACATCTTAGCCTTTCTTTTACTATACTTGATCAATTATTTAGAAACACATTGATATTGTTCTTCCTACCGACGTTGTAACCGGTCGCAATCTCTGCTTCAACCTACTTATTCACTTGATCGTCATCGTTGTCATATCCCGCCACTCTCGATCGACGTCCGTTCCCTCCTCGGTCCGACAACCTCCTGTTAGCAAACCCCGTCTTAGGCTCTGAAGAAACCAATCTACTTGATTGCTCCTAACTAGCATCAAGGCGCAACAACCACCTCTCTCACGGGTGTCTCCCAAACCCCCACTCATCCTCCAAGTAACCGACCAACCGGGCCCCAAGCAAGGCTGCTTCCGTGCCCTATTTTGTATATCGAGTTCTGTCCAGGCGACAATCGCCCTTCCATTTCCTCTCTATTCCCTCATTCACTAGTAAACGTGTGGCTCCACTGTCATCCCCCCTGGTCCATTGTTTGCTCGATCACTTCGCTCCCACTATCATCTGTCTATCAACACATTCTTGGCTTGTTGATCAGTGCAACGGTGTAGCAGCTTCCTTGACCTCGAACCTGCTGCCTTGTTCCAAGCATCCTCGTCTACTTGGGCCTACAAGACCAGTACTTAGAGTGGCAAGGACCCCGTCTCAGCTCTCATAAAATTGCCTTTGCGACTGTTTCTGTTGTCCTAGTGTTTGTCTACTTTTTTTCTTTCTCGTTGCTCGAAAGCACTCGCAGAGAACTAACGACGAATTACCTGGGCCATCATCTCATTTGTGGCCAGATAAATTCATATTGGTTCTTGTTATCTAGGCCAGTGCAGGTCACTTTGCGTGGGTGCTGGAAGTCGCTTGTTACTTAGACTAGTTTCACCCATCTGGAAGAACGCGCAGACATTACCCGTTCGCCAGGCCTTGACGACCGACTTCACAGGTGTTTATTTTCTTGGTTCGCTACTGTGCTTTGCGAGATTTACCAGCTGAATGCAATTCCGGGAGATAGACCAACTTGGCGACTATAAACTTTGACCGTTGACTTGACTCTATATGTACTGTGGATACAGCATAATTCTGATTTTTTAAAAGGCTTGGTCCAGACTTTGAACTGCCGTGCCGTCAATTCTTTTCTGTTGACAAGTTTGTGGGCAATCGTCCCTGATCGTCGCCGGGGACTTGAAACTGATTCCGACTGAGAATCATCACTATTTTCCGCCCCTATCGGCTGATATATTTTAAACTCTCTTTTTCCCTTCAACGCTCAACGGCTTGGTGACCTGGATAGTCACCTTGAGCTTTTGGATATCATAACCTCATACTCTCTTTTTCACTTATACTAAACATTCTTTATCTTATCAAATTTATTCTTTTATTACTAGCATCGTGCGCTACGTTTAATACCGACTAAGCCGACAATACAACGACTTGTATCAAAATACGAGCTCATACGATCTATTTGTACCTGCATCTACCAACGCTCTACCGGCGTCGCCTCTCGCGAAAATGCCCACGATAGACTATGCCATGAGGCGTAGTTTGAACGCAGGGAGTGATTGGGAGATCCTTGGCCAAGTAGTCAAGCGATCTTTGATGTACAGAGGTGTTATTTCTGATGCATCGAATACTGTGACGGATGTTAAGACGGCACTATCCAGTTGGGATAACTGCATGAGCGTAACCTGGTGCAAGTGAGTATTTCATGGCAAAAGAGGGGATAATGCGGTGAAGAGGAACATTAACTAACCATAGCCCTTTAGATGGCCCCTTGTTGCGATTATTGCCGTCGTCGGTCTTATCGTTATTGGTGTGCTCTGGTGTATGATTAGATGTATCTGCTGTGGTGTTTCTTGCTGCTGTGAGTGCTGCTACTGTCTTAAGTGCTGCGGCAATTGCATGGGTTGCTGTGATGCGCCGCGCGGGAAAGACAATAAGCGCTACCTCGATGACCCCTACATCCCACCGAATCACAACGAAAATATGGGCTACCAAATGCAGCCTCAAATGAAGGCTCCTAATACTACCTATGCCATGTCTCCTGCCACACCTGCTCCAGCCGTTAGCGGCCCCCCACAATACGCCGAGTTTGACGTCAGCCGTAAGGGTGATGAAGACAAGCTTCCTGAGATGCCGAGCTGGGAGTCTGGTGCCACCAAAAAGATCTCTTTAGAGATTGAGGAGAGCGTAGAGATGACGAACCTCGCGAAAACTGGCGCTGCTCCCGGTGTGTCCGATGTTGCTGCCGCTGGTGCTGCAGGCGGTGCTGCGGGTGCCTTTGCTGCTCGTCAAAATAATGCCCAGGGCGCCTACCGTGGTGCCCCTTCGCCAGTCAACAGCAGTTTTGGCCCTTCTCGTCCCCAGGACCCTCCTTACGGTGCTAGAACCATGACACCCGGTACTCTGAACCAGGGCCGTGTTACTCCCGGAATGGGCTCTAATGGCCGCGGAACCCCCGGGTTCAACAACCAAGGGCCTGGATATGGTCCGCCCCAGAACAGCCGTTCTGCTCCTGGGTATGGCCAGCAACAGAATGGTGGGTATGGACAACAAAGTAGTGATCCTTATGGCCAGGGGCCATATGATCAGCAGACCTCTACGTACGCCGCCCCAATGAATGGCTATGGCAACACTGGAATGAACAATGTCGCCGCTGCAGGCTACCAGAGTGCACAGAATACTGGCTACCAGAAACAGGCCACATATGGTCAGACTTTGGAGACCGGATATGGCAACTACGATGCCAACGGTGTCCCATCGCCACAAGAGAGCGCTTTTCACTATGACAACCAGACCTACCAGCAAACGAGCCAACAGCAAGCATACACCGGGTACAACCAACAAGGCCAGTCCTATGGTGCCACCGGTCAGGTTTCCCGTGATGTCACCGGTGGTGGCTATGGCCAGCAACAACAATCTTACAACACCATGACTGCCCAACAATCAGTAAACAACCCATACGGTGGCCAAAATGATGTCTATGAAATGCCCACTGCCGACTATAGCGGCAACGGTGCCTCGATGAGCATGCAACAACAATCCACTGGTAACCAGCAACAACAACAGCAAGGCGGTTACGATTCCTACAACCAAATGGCTGGCAAGAATATTCAAAACACGGGAGGCTTTGATTTCAATTCTGGATTCTCAAGACCAGGAACCGCCAATGGGATCGATGGCCCGAGAGTCGGCACACCACAGAATGGCACACAGAGAATGGTGACGCCAAATGGTGGAGGGCAGACAATGTATGCGGCACCGAGACCACAGAGGGCCAATCCACAGTGGACGGGACAGTGAAGGACCGCGAAGTTGACTGCTGGATGGTCTCGTGAAAGTCTGCGGCAGCTGTAATCGCTGCCAGGTGGCTGCTTGTTTATTTTATGTTTTTGATTTGTTATTTTGATGGTTGCTAGTTCTTAGGATTCACTAGCATTGGGATTATCATCTGGGTTGTTATTCCTTTTGTGGTTTCTCTTGTTTTTGTTGTACATTCTTTTCTTGACTGGCTATTTTTCTAGAGGGATATATGATGCTGTACCAGAGATGGCTGGTATAATTTACGTTCATTTTGCGGGGGTTTGGTGGCTTTGGAGTGCACACTTCGTGTCTGGATACGCGATTGATACCCGCGATAACCACATTGATGTCTTTCTTTCTTTTTCTCATTCACTATTTCTATCTATTTGGTCGTTTGGGAGTTATATAGAGCGGTGTTTATGTCAATTGATGAAAAGAACAAAATATCATTTCCTATCTAATCAGTTACCTCATCATCATCACCAACAACTACCTATCGTGCTACTTATGGTTATATTAAGGTTTGAACGCCCCACAGGACAAACCGAACTAATACTGTTGACGTCATGGCCTAGTAATGCATGCCAACAAACACAATGTGCACCACGGCCCAATCTTGATTGGTTGGAGAACCATTATGCAAGCCAACCAAGAACAGGTGACAAGCTGCATATAGGAATTCATCCATCCAATAAGCTAACAGCACATGACACTAAGACAGATCACACAGATAAATAAATTGCCTGCAGGATAATGAGGGGAAGATTGTCAAAGGCAAAAAAAAGGGAAAAAAAAAAAACGCTAGAAGAAGAAGACGAAGAAGACTTCATTTTTAAAAAAAAAGAGCTACAGAGTAGAGATAATTTAAACAGGAGATATTGGGGCCCCAGGCCCCGTGAATGTATATAGAAATCAAGAATCCTAAACGCCGTATAGAGATACGAATGAAGATATAGAAATAAATACCACCCAAAACGCCAAAACAAAAGAAAACTCGCTTGTAACTAGAAACATGTCAAACCAACCAATGCACAATGCTAGTCATGCCGCACGCCAATCTAGGCCCCCGAGTTCACAGAGCCCGCCCGAGTCTGGCTCGAACTGCTGCCAAAGATCGTCGGGGCATCACCGTCAATATCCGGATCGTACACCCCAACCTTTGTCGGGCTGTCTAGTTTCCCCGATCCAAAGCTCCGCTTAGACACGTCATTCTTGCTGCGCACCTCCTCATCATCCGAGAAGTCGTCATCGGAGTCACTAGATACGAACGCTGTATCTTCAGAGTCTGGAACCAACGTGTGGCGCCCTCTAGAATGCTCATCGTCGTCGGCACCAGAGATGTCGCTGGGCTGCTTCTTGATGAATGAATCGATAACGTAGTATTGCATGGCGTTCATGATGAGGGGGAATAGCATCATAACGAAAACGATTTGAAGTTCCTCATTGCCTTCGGTCCAACGGAGGGCCCAGTCGCCAACATGGGAGATCCAGGGAAACAGAACGAAGATGATAAGGACAACGACCTTCATGCCGAAAAGGCCGCAGAAGTAAATAAATGACTGCTTGAGCCACCAGATGGCGGAGGGAGGGTTGCCGTAATTTCCGGACTGGATGGATTCGCGAGGGTAACCGAGAGGTGTGAGAGCTGCCAGATGGGTGTATAAGCGGAGGAGAAGAATAAGGACTGGGATACCAAGAGTAGTCTATAGAGTATAAAAGAGTAGTTAGTATCGCGATTTCACAAACGGCCATGTATATCCAAAATCAACTTACGTCAACAGCCAAGTTCAACAGATACCATGAACACGGATTCGGCTGGTAGTCGCTCCCCTCCGTCGCTCTCCTCCCCAACATCCCCGCGACCTCTGCGACCTCTCTCCGTCCCAACTTCACCGTGAATCGCCCACTCGTCAACATTGCCATAAACACATTCGCAACATGAACTAACGCGCTGCCAAAAACCTGCTTGCTAACATCAAAAAACCAAATCTTGACGGGGCGCTGCGGCCGCTCGCGGTACCGCTTCCACACAAGCGATAGCATCGCCAAAGCGCCGAGCGCGAGTTGCACAAAAAGGGCGAAGGATCCGAGGAGCTCACAATCTCCGGGTCGTTGCATGAGAAGGGGCGACCCGGGGTTGGATGCGGCCGCGGCCGTGGGGTCTGGTTTTGACATTGAGAGACCCATCGTGGCGGTGGAGTATGGGGTTCCAGTTAGGGTCGGGAGAGATGTTGAGGTGAGCGCCGATGTTGTGAGTTGTGCGGAGAATGTTGATGATAAGGTTGGATGCTGAGTAGCGGATGAAGAAAGCGATGAGATAGTCGTGGCGATGGTATCAGAAAGGCTAAGAGGGATCGAGGCGGCCTCGACGGGCGTAAGCTCAGGGAGAGTTGGAGGCTGCATCTTTAGTGGGTGGGCGGAGTGTCTTTAGTGGGCTGAGGTGCTGAAGGGCGGAATTCTTAGTGGCAAGTGTGACGTTGAATGACGGCAGTTAGCGGCTTGTGGAAACAAACGATATAGGCGACAGGCGGATTCCAACTGCGAGAGTCGATGGATTGCGCTGGTTGCGGTAATTCTTGTCGCGGGAACAAAGAAGCGAACGAATATAAAGCCCAATAATATATCGTGAAAGAAGAATGGAATGGAATGAATGGTAACCGGCGGCTATTTGACGTATGGAAAAGCCACGGAAAAGAAGGCTGACGATCACGAGACAACTGCAGTTTCCTTGGTTCTCTGTATAGTGGCTGACGGGGTTGTCGATGGCCTTTTGGCGGGGAGGCTCTAGTATCTTAGAGTGTAGTTTTGGATATGAAAAAGGGGAGCAAAGTGGTTATGCGTGGCGATCAATAGCAGGGCCAATAATGAGAATGCCACAGATGTGGTGTTTCTATTGCTCTTGATAGGTTGTATGTCGTGATGACTGACCAGATCCAGACCAAGGAGTAATGATTAAAGATAGACAAGTGGTTCCCAATAACGAGAGTAGCCAAAAAGCCAGACACAACAGCTATATTAAAGCGAGACCGTCTCTGGGACGATTTGATGAAATGAAGCAATGTAAAACTGAAAAGAACAAAAATTATATAATCTAACAGCGGATTCCAGCGCTGCTCTCTTCACCAAAGAAATAGAATATAAGTCACGATGTGGGCGCCTGCGAATGTATTTTCTGCAGCTGCTACTCGTGAGAAAACAAGTGAAAGTTTCTAAGCTCGTGCCTCAAGTGCGAGGAGTAGTTGAGCTCGTACTAATTTCTCCGGCTATTTACTCAGCATCTTGAAACCAGATGTTTACTATCGGTGCATCTCAGACCACCTATCGTCATGGCGAACAGCCAAGCCCATCAGTCATATGCGCTCAACCATGACCCATAGTACAACTCTAGGTGTCGCACTATGTGCCCCTGACGTCTGGGATTTGGCAGAATGCAGAATACAGAGAGCTTGGAAGCTTGGAAGCTTGGGAGCTAGGAACAACCCTACAAACACAACCCTATTCAGACACAGCGGTTATTTTCCGTAACCCTAGTTTGAAAAAAAGGCTACCCCACTATACAGTTGACACCCGGCTCAACCCCAGCCAACGGCGTCACGGGGAAAGCTTTTCTCAGCAGCTAACAACGCCCCCGGACCAAAGGTCACACCCTCCGCCAGAGCCATCCGCGCCACCTCCCCACTCAACCGGCACGCCCTAACTGGCCATCGACCCCGCCACCTACCGATTTTCTTCATTCTTTCCTACGGGTCCTAATACTTGTTGACTCAAATCGCAAACCCCGGCGACAATGTTCCCGTCCAGATTAATACCCCGGGCTGCGCGCCTGGTCGGCCGGCCCATGATGGGCGTTCGTGCGCTGTCGACTGCGCCGGGTGATAGCTTTATGCACCAGGTTCCCGCTTTGCCGTATGATGTCAACAAGGGACTTAAGGACTTCTTGTCGCCAGCCGCTCTGGATACTGCCTGGACCAAGTACCAGTCCCAGATTCTTGACCGCCTCACCCAGGCCACCGTCGGTATGTCTACTCCTCCAATTCAAATTCCCTATACCTAATATGCGAACCGTGATATTAACCAAATTGATCTCTAGGCACTGAGCACGAGGGTATCGCTCCCCGCTCTGTTCTTCGCCACACCGCCCGCTCTCCCGAGTCCGCCCACATCTTCAACTACGCCTCCATGTCCCACAACAACGAAATCTTCTTCAAGGGCCTTGCTGACGAGCCTGTGCCGATGCCCCCAAGCCTCACCGTTGAGATCGAGGAGTCCTTTGGCTCTGTTGAGAACCTTCGCCGCGAAATGATTGCTACTGCTTACGCCATGTTCGGCCCCGGCTTTGTTTGGCTGGTTCGCTCTGGTAGCGATCTCCGTGTCGTCAACACCTATCTGGCCGGTTCCCCTCACGCCGATGCCCACTGGCGTTTCCAGGGCACGGATATGAACACCACCGGAAACAACGGAACGGCCTCCTCGTACCTGAAGAACCAAACCGACCGTGTCAACATGGGCAGCGGACAGCTTCCCCCAGGGACGGCCTCTGCGACGCCGCTGCTGTGCTTGAACACTTGGGAGCACGTTTGGTTGACGGATTACGGTATTGATGGGAAGCTTATGTACTTTGTGAACTGGTGGACCAAGGTGAACTGGGATGTTGTGAATTCCTTGGCGGCGGCGACGAGAGTAAACGTGGCGAGGATTACGGACCCGTCAGAGCTGAGGGACCGGACTAAGCCTGTCGATTATTCGGCTTAAGGGATGAGCTCAGGATTGTTTGAGTATTCGGAGATGACTGTACGTTTACATTGGGAGGGAAGCAGAGATTAGGATTGGTGGTGTTCCGGCGGTCAGGTGATGGCCGCTGATTGTATTTCTTCCGAGTTGATTTCTTATGTTTTGGTAGGATTGCGAAAGCAAGACTCTTGTACATTATAATGGCGGTATCATAGGACTTCAAAAGCGATAAGCATTGCCAGAAATAAACCAGCGGTGAACATATGATTGATGTGACGAGAATGTCAACTAGAGATGCTACGTGGAGGCCGGCGCTTAGGTCGTTGGATATTTGGTAGGAGCATAATTGCCTCATGCATTGTTTGAGTGCTTTTGATTATTGGACTCCAGTTTGATAGGTTCACGTCTGCTGTATTTTGAAATTGTTTAATATGAAATATATGGTTCATTGGGAATCATGATTTCTACTACCAAGGTGAGCCCAGGTAGTGTATTTGCCTATCATACAATACCACGTAGCCACAGTACTATACTTTTTTTTTCTGCATTTTAACATGACACACACAATTCTACAAGTCCCTTTATGAATACAAGAATAATCAAGAACTAAAAATCTGCCAAGAAATACATGAATATTGAAGAAATAGAATCGAAGCTTTTGTTTGTATGCTGTGAATATATGGAGCAAGAGTGAAAACCCTTGTGTAACATTAACCCTTTCCACCTTCTGGAGGGGACTCAACCAAGCTTAACAAAGTTGCGTTAAAGGCATAAAAAGAAAGAAATGGTGGAAACGAGCGGACGCCATACTTTTAACTTGAAAATGGCAAAAGCGAAGCGAAGTCAAAACATAGAGGGTAAACAAAAAAATGGAAGAGTTAAAAAACGTAGGTGAAGGGGGTGACCCCAGAGTGTATCAAAGGACAGCTCATGAAGAGAAGAACCAAAAACAAAAACACGGCCGTCACAAAAGTGAAAGACAGACGAAGTGAAGGGGAACAAGTAAAAATCAAGAAATAAACAGAAAAAAAAGGAACAAAGAATTGGGATATCATGAGGCGGGGGAATGCATATAAGCAAATAAAAAAGAAAACACAAATACACGTCGTTACAGAAAGAGCAAGAACAAAATCATGGAAAAGGGTAATTTCCAAAGCTGGTAACAAAAGAAAGGAAAAGATAGAATTATGGAAGGCACCACAAAAAGCCAAGGACACGTGATTAGATCATGTTTCCATTGACACTGACTTCGAAGCCGTCACCCTTTTGCTTCATGGCCTTGGCAAGCATCAGCTCGCGCATCCACGTCATCTGCTCCTTGCGATGCTTGACAGCAAAGTGATGAGTTTTTCCGGTGCCATTTATCGCATCCTTGGGCGCGGGCGGGGCAGTCGCCGAGGTACCTGAACTGACAGCGCTGTTAGAGCCGGCAGGGAGAGCACTAAGGCGTTTCTTGAGCCGGGCGCCTGCGCCGTGCCCGGAGGACATGGTAGCGCTACCTAGGCCATTGGGGGACACGGCAGTGGTGTTGGCAGGGGCGGACTTGTGGTCACCAGGGATCAGCTGGAAACTGAAGGACGCAACATCATCTTTGGGTTTGTCACTACCGCGGCGGATGTTGGCAACTTTAAACTTGGCACTAAGCTTGGACTGGGAGGCAAGCGACGAGCAAGCGACGGCATAGTCGTCAATGTCGACATATTCAAGTGTCTTGTTGGTTGTCTTGGCGTCCTTGTGCATGGCGAGACGCGTTCCCTTCAAGGTAAAGAAGCCTTCCTGCCATTCGTGTCGGAGGAAATGGGTGCGGCGCTTCTTCATAGGACCGGCATGGGTAACGCCGGAAGGAAGAGGAGCAATGGTAGGCATCCCATTGAGGCTGGTGGGGGATGACTGCGTGGTCGACACAGGGGACAATGAAGTCCTCGAGCTGTGAAGAGAGGAAGAGGACGCCGAGGCAGTCGACGACGACCCGATGCTAGAAGCAGAGGATCCGGTAGACCCAACGGGAGCAGGGGTAGTCGCAGCCTTGGTGGGAAGAGCACGAGGTGGAATGGCGGTCTCGAAAGGATGTTTGCGCTCAATCGGTGACCACGGGTAGTTAACCCTCGGGGGTGCCTTCAAAGTCGACAGTGGGGGGACAGATCCAGCGCGGTCAATCCGGGTGGGTGAAGGAGTAGTCGTCTTAGGGATGACGGGAGCGGGAGTCGCCCGCAGCTCATCAAGCGCTGGCATGACTGAGAAACTTGGCCGGCGATGCGAGGCACGCGATTGCGAACGGACAGGCATCGAGTTGGTGTAACTGTGATTCAAGGACATCTCTGGCGGCACTGACTGCGAAGCATCGCGAGCGATGGGCCCAAGGTTTATCCGAGTGACAGGCACATCCATATCGGAAAAGGGCGTACCCCATCTCGGGACCTCACGACCACCGATAGGTGAGACCAACTCCTGGGCAAGAGGAGACGCCTTATCCATGGCGTACGGCTGGAATTGGGACATGCTAGGCCCGGCGGCAGGTGAGGTGTGACTACTACTGGCGGACTGGGGAGAGCTCTGGACGGAGGCAGAACGTGGCGGGGTTTGAGGAGACTCCTCGGCATTGGTGACTTGGGACAAGTTGCTCTTGCCAAGACTGATCCGCCGGCTGCGAGAGACAGAGGGGGCCTGGGACTGAGAAGGAGCCATAGGAGTCTTTCCCGGGATAGCCAACTTGGGAAGGCCGCGAAGACGGGCATCGGGTTGGGTCTGCTTTTGCTGAGGGAAAAGCTCGAAGGGGGGAGTGGGGGGTACTTCAGAAGAAGAAGCGCCGGGAGTATGGGCGCGTTGGAAGTCAAGGTATTGCTTGACATTGTCCTGCGGGTCGCGCTTTTGAACGCCCTTGAGGACGTCGGCTTGGAGATAAGGTTGAATCTTGGGAACGGGCCCAGGGCCGAGGACATCGGACGAGGCAACGACCGACGGGACAGCGTCAGAAGCAGGCCGGGAAAAGGCAAAAGGAGACCCCACAGTAGGTGTGATCGGAGAGCAAATATCCAGCCTCCGGGCAGTCGCAGGATTTCCAGGGTCACCAGCGATTAGAATGTTACCAGTCATGTGCATATCAACTCCAGGGTTTTCTTCATGGAACTGCTCGACAAGGCGCTTAGTTCGCCAGTAGTTTTTGCACGCCTCACCCTTCTTACAAGTGTGTTGCTTGGGAATTAACTGTTCGATGCCGACGATGGAAACGGACTCCATGGGCGAAATGATGTTGTCGACAGTAGCAGCAAACCCGGGCTGGTGACGGCGAGATGGCCGGCGCGCAGGGGTCCTTGTGCGGGTTGCTGCCGTTGACGCTTGGCGGCGAAGACTTTGGGCACGTTGAGTGACGACGGCGGGGGCGTCCTCAATAGGAGTTGGTGGCAGCGGTGACACAGGCTTGAGGTCGCAGAGGATCTTGATGTGCGACCAGATTTGTGTGCGCATGCCGAAAGAAGTGATACCGAGTTCCTTGAGGTCTTCTTGTTTGAGAGTACCGAGGATGGAACCCCCGATATGGTGCTCGAGGAACTTTTCAGCGAAGAGGATGTCGACGCCGGCGTTGAGCATGGATTGCGCGACCATTTCGGGAGTCCATTGGCCAAGTCTACTGACATTAAGGTCGGCATCAGAGTAATAGTTGCGCGGAGATGCACGTTGGGGCTCCTCAACAGGAGACCCGAAACCAACGTCAATATCAGTGTCGGGCCAGAAGACAGAAGTACGCGCTGGAGTAACTGCAGGCGTCATGCTGGTGGTGCCAAAGGAGCTGAAGCTCTTGTGGCGAATCTCAGCCATAGAGGCGTCAACTTTGGGGGTGATGGGAGATAGAGAGAGAACGTGCTCCTCAGAGGGGTGGAGAAAGGAGCTATCACTAAGGCGGAAAAGGTGGGGGCCGCGGGGACCCTCGACGGCAGGGGGGCGGGGGGCCTCGGTGAAGGTTATTGAAGGCATGCCGGAGGAGAAGGATTGAGAGCGGGTGGTACGGTAGTAAGAGGCAGGATCAATATCGGGGTTGATATCAGGGTATACTTGAGATGACCGAGGAGTAGCAGCCTCATCGTAAGAAGAGACGGTGGTCATAGATTTGGAACCCTATGATGATGTTAGGTGGACATTGATTCGAACAAGACTGGAGTGTTACTTACCGAGTCAAGGCTATTGCGAACAGACTCTTCAGAAATATTCTCGAATTCACTGATGATATCATCATCATCCGGACCGCCTTCGCCCTCCTCCCAATCCAGATCAACGAACTCGGTAGCAACGGAGTCTGGCCGCTGAGTGGGCTCTGCGGCCTTTATGCGGAAGAACGGGTCCATTGGGTGATCTTGACGCTCGTACATTTGCATCTCGGACGGAAGGGCATGACGGTCGGGAAAGCCATATTGATGGTAGTTTTGCTGAAGGGGCCAAGAGTGGTTAGGAGGGAGGGAGTCATTCTGGTAAGAAGGACGGCGTACCATGTTGGCTGTTATGTGTGCATAGGAGGCGATGTTGGAGGGTTTGGTGAGATATAAGCAGACAGAGACAAGCAGAGGTAGACAGAGGGGGGGAGAGAGAGAGGAGATATTTATTTGTTTGTTTGATGGTGGTTATTGGGAAGCTTGGAAAGTCTGTTGATTAGTGGGTGACTTTAATGTGGAAAGCTTAATGCAAGTGGCGATGGGATGTTGTTGACAAAGCAATAGACAATAAACAAGATATTAAAAAAGGAAAAAGTTCAAAGTGGAAACTACCGGATCTTAGTATTCCTCAAACAAACATCAAGAATGCAGAAAATGTAGTTTTGGAGATAGTGGGCGCCATCAGATAGTTAAGTATCTATCTAGAGTGGCATCAGGGCTTGTGGTGGCCAGACGAGGGTCGACTTTCCATCTTTTTTTAATCTTTTTTTTCTTCTCTCCTACTGAGAAACTTGAGCTGCATACCAAGTGCTGCAACTCTGACTGGCAATACTAGGATATTGTCGACATTGGCGGGAATGAGGTGTGGTTCGTGGTATGAGGGGATGGTGGAGGAAGGATGGGTGAGGGGTGTGTTTTACACAGTGCGTGATAACGGGGGTTGGATCTTTTTTTTATTTTTTTTATTCCATGATTTTTTAATTGGCTGCTAGAGGTAGATAGATGCCAGTTCTAGTTTGGGGGGGCGTGTATGGCACGACATGGGGAGGGGGTGAGAAGGTGAGGTTGGACGGGGATGCATGGAGAGAGGGTGGTGAAGGATAGTGTATTGGGAGGGAAACCATGGCTGGAGATTGTAGGTCGCAGAGGTTGAGAGAAACGGAGAGGTTCATATAGAAGGGATTTGTGGGATGCCATACACAAGTTAGGCAGATGGCTTGGTATGGCTTCTCGATATCATGATATCAAACGGGATCCTGTTTTAGAGACACTCTTGCTCTCGATGTGTACTTCAAGCTTTAAGCGCTCAAGATCCTCATGCTGGGCAGCTCCAAAAAAAGACCACTGGAACTCACACATGACCCAAAGAGGAAACACATTAGCTGTGCTCAAGAAACAGTACAACATTATCTCAGCCAAATCCAGAATATGCTGGTAGAGGAATCTGGATATTGTATTCCTAGACCCACAGTTGTTAGATACTCCCCGGCTACTCAACCGGGTCGGGGCTGCCTAGCAGATCTGTAGGCCTCAACACCACTTTACGGGATTTTTTTATAGCTCATAGGCGCAGCTTGTAGCCTCAAGTGAGAATATTTTTATGAGGTTGGCATCGTCCAATTGTCCTCGTGGCCTTTGTCTTCTCTGTACCACAGAGACTAAGTTGTTCCTGGCATATACAAATGCCAGAAGCAGCACACCATCAAGCAGACCACAAAACGGTATGTTCAATGGAAGGAAGGCTATGGCGATAAGATTAGCTGTATAATTGGGATTTGTCCACCCACCAATTCATCCCCCCTCTAGAAACCTGCAAACCATCGCGGTGCGATTGGGCAAGCTCCAACCACCCAAAGCGCTCTGCATAATGGAGGTCGCATGCAGAACGCAACCCACAGTGCTCTATACCCCCGGGAAGCCGCCCACATATAACCCCAGAATAGCCATCTGTCTCCTACCGCTGCTTAGAGAATATAGTAGTCTGTCATGTGCAGCGATCACTGAAATATGGCGTAGTTCCACCAGGAATAGCTGGCGAGTTCTTTTTTTTTTTTGGTAGTGAGATGAGCTGCCCGTAGCTTGGCAGAGCTTTGTGTGTTAACTGGCCACGAATATATATAAAGACCCTTGTCTCTTCCTGCAGTCGGCAACTAGAGATGTGGGTATGTGATTGGGTGAAGGGTGGCAGGATGGACTAGGGGACGACCTTGTGTAGCCAATCATGGACGGGAATATAAGCGCCCTCGACAGAGATGTTGAAGTCTGGGCGCGTAGGGTGCAGGGGTTTGTGTGTTGCTTTTTATGGGTGTAAGTGGCCTGAAGAATGGAGGATGTTAGCAGTGGTTGAAGGAGCATGCCCACTGCAGAAAAGCACATATAGATTTAAAATTTGGCGGTAGGTTCTTCATGGTGAGGACGGGAGGATGAAGGGTTGATGTTATGCAGAAGGGTTACAAGGTCGTTGCTTGTTCGCTCTAAGTAAGACTAGAATATGCCTGCCACGGCATCACATCCCACTCCATTTTGGCTTCTGCACTTCATTTGATGCTAAGAAAGCACAAAGTATCGGTCGTGTACAGAGAGAATGCTACCGTAATCCAGCCGTTCTTCGAACCCTTTCCATATATCACATTCTCAAGCCACTCTTAACCCCAATTCAGCCATCTCAGACCATCTCCAGCGTAAGCTACAACCCACCTAGTCTGCTTCCGTCACATATTCACATCCAAATTTTGCGCGAGAGTGGCCAACCATGGGAGTACCCTGCTGAATGCGGGAGACTATTACGATATTGTCCAATCGTCACAAACAATAGCAGCGTTGAGACGTGGCCATGGATTTTTCTTCCATTGTTTTATTCTTCAGATGATCTGATACCTGAAGATTCCAGTGCGTTGTATTGGGTCTCGGTGGGAATAGTTCCAACCAGCAGGTGGGTGATGGCTGGACAAGAAAATATAGATTCCAAACCAGATATTACAATCAAGACAATAGCCGTATTTCATTCAGTGGATATATTTATGGTACAAGACCCTGCATCTTTACAACCAAAAAAAATATGGTGTGCTGATGAGCCCAAGTCTAGACATCTCTGAACAAATGCATATTTAACCAATAATAACTAACAAGCTGGTCATATTTCAACCCACACAAGTCTGTGCATAACAACCCTATCACATCACACAATCGATGTCACTTAAACCTATAGCATTCCGTCCTCACATAGTACCCTCCGGAACCTCTCAACTCTTGTTCCGTGCTGATAAGCCCCCGCACACATCGCGCTTTCACTCCATGCACAACGGCTCGTCCACACCCACACTAGCCCGCCCTGTAACATTCTCTTCGCTCCTCAACGCAACATGGTTCCGCGTGGGTAAATGAGAGGACCCATTAAGGGATATCGATTGGCTCGAAATTAACTCGTGAGGATGAACGGCCGTAGATATACGGTAGATAGACTGCAGAAAGGGCTTCTCTGGCTTCTGAGTGGCCCAGGGTCTTTGGGATTCCTGCAGGTGGTGGTGTAAAGGATGAGTGGGCGGAGAGGAAACCTGAGGGGTGCTGGTGGGGTACGGTGACTCTCCGAGTGAAATAAAGAATTTCTAATCTCTCAATATGCCTGCAAAATCTAGTGACAGTGGCTTGTATCTAGGCAAATGGATAGGTAGAGATACTCGCCTTGATAGGCTACTATGGACTATCCTTGTGTTAACGGGCCTGGGGTAATGCACTTTTCCTCGTAAGAAAACCTATGGGGGGTCGTCTGTCACATTTCGCCGAGGTGATGGGGCCGAGAGGCTATACTACGTTATGGGTTAGGGTAGTTGGGGCAATGGGATGATTGGATGTGGTGACTTGATGGAGTATAGAGACGTTGAGGGTGTTATGATAAAGCGAGATTGGGGTTGCGGTTGGTGGATAGCTGCATTGATGTGACAAAGGGGCGATGACTGGCTGATTATTGTGGTCTAGAGGAGATAGGATAAAGAGCAGACATCGAGCAGATGTGGCGAGGTGTGCTTGTGATTGGAGCTCCTATTGTGATGTTGGAAGGGTCAGGCTTGTTTAGCTATAACAATGGTGATATTGAATAGGATGGTTGCTGGAGGGTTTATAGTGTGTTAGTGTGTTAGTGATGGTCGATGGGGGCGAGACAATGGATATTCGGTCTCCAGTTGAGTGGTCCAAGGTGACTTTACATGACCAGATGACTGAAAACATTTTCACCGCTGAGACAAGATCGTCAGGGTGTGTCCGTGATACTGTTTCCTGACATCCCTACTACCGCAATGCATCTTTATGGGCCTTCCAGCATAAATATACAAAACCCAAATATCAACACCTACAATATCTCATACTCTACCATCACCATCCTTCTATGCAAGCCTCTGCCCTCTCACAGCGTCCTTGCCTCTATCACATGCGATTTCCATTCCTCTAGTCCACCCATTGCCCGTTTAGGACTCACCACCACCGAAACGGGTGACGGCCCCCCGGTCCACTATGCACAAAGCCTGCGTGGTGTTATCGCCTAACCCGCAATGGCTGGGCAGTGACGAACAGCTGAGATGCTAGATGTCCCGTTTAGCGAGCCATATGGCGAACAGCGAGATGGTTCGGTCGAGTACGAGAACATAGAGACCGAGGATTGTGGCGCGGGAGACATTCCATGGAGTTAAGGATGTTATTGTGTATGGGGGCGAGGCAAAGTGAGATGTCTGGAAGCGGCTGACATTGTAGACAGCAGGGGCAGATCATTGTGACCGGAATGGCCATGAGCAGATTACAGGTTGGTTTGCGAGGTTGACTGGGGAGGTTGATGGCAAATGGGCTGGGATTAAATGAGCTGGATGAAGGACAAATGATGATGATGGAGCCGGCAGAGAACCCGGTGTGGTGACAATCAGTGCCTAGGGTTTGATTTCTATGCCAATGCCATCGATGGGCCTAATGTGTAGTTAGGCAAACAAAATCAGAGAACAATTCAAATTTAGGTAAGAAAGACCAAGACCATAAACAGTGTAATTTTAATACGTCACTTTGTCTCGAGTCCTTTCGGCTCCATCTATCTCGATTAAGCAAGTCCTGACAGAAAACCTGTCCCAAAACAGAAGCCGTTTCCCTGTGGCGCTAAAGGGCCCTTCTGCCATCCTTTGTCTCCAGATTATTAGATATATTCGTCGTTTGATTGTAACATCAAAATAAACACTCTCAATCGCCACTCGTGACACTGTGTCTAGCGAAACGAGAATATCTAACAATCTGGAGGCCTGAATAACGTGCAGAAGGCACTATCACCTCTCGGAAATTTCTTAATGTGAAGCACAGAGTAATGTGGCTACATACAGACTGATCTTAAATGTCTGGGGCCTAGGAAAAAGACGGTGAAGGGAGACATGGGGGCTACAAGATGAATGACTAGGACACCGTCACTATGCAGAAGAGGGAGATGGATATCTCGCAGGCCTGACAGATGCTCGGGCACTGTGGAGCAGAGACAAGATTAGAGAGGGCGTGTAACAAGTTGGTAGGCTCGTGGGGCATGACTATTTCGTCATTCATATAGTGCGATAGTGATGGTTGAAATCAACGGTTATGTGCCTCATGTTGCCAGACAGGGTTGTTTTTCGGTTGCCAAGAGGCATTTCCATGACCTGGAATGGATTGTTTACTTGTTGGCGAATCAATGACAAAAAGGAATTTTTCTCGCGGGAGCCATGGACAGGCCTATAATGAATATGGCCAGCTGGTGGTGTGAAAACAATAACGAAGCAAGAGGGAAATATCTCACGATAGTCCTAGGCTGAAACAAGCTGATTTGCGTACTATGAATGAGGGAGTCCTTCCAACGAGATTACAGCCGTGGCTGCCTCTCTAAGGTCAAGGAAAGAGGTCGATGACGTTGGAGAGCAGCAACAGATTAGCACAGACTTTTTGGCCGCCGTCTAATGTTTGCGGCCATTCTGCAGAGGCACATAAATATATGGATTTTGTATATATTGCTTGGTTTCTTCATGGCGAAACGGACCATTTCGGGCCGTGTACAGGGCTTGAGCTTGGCTTAAGGAGGCTACAGGAGGGCTAATGAACAGCCTTTGCGTTACTAGAGGGTAAGGATAAAGGCTATGGTTTTGTTGTGTATTACGTGATAATATCTTGACAATTTGCACAGGATAGTTGATGGGCAAACCACAGACATGAGCCGAAGTTTGCTTGTTCAGTAGAGATATCACTGAACCGGCTGTGTCATGGGTGCAATAAGGCTCGCCTGTTCCAATTAATATGAATTTCAATGGTACATGATACAAATGCTATACCAACATGCCCTTTCTGGGGCAAATGCAGCATCTTTGCGTTTGCCGTAAACGTTACCTGCAAAGATGCAAAATATTCTTTATGCACATCGTCCATCACTTACTCGCACCAGACACCGAATTCCCCACCAATGCACCAAATTGTTTTTGTGCGTGGCATAGTCAAGACATCGTCAGCATCACACTATGTCGTAGACTTTCTATAAATCCAATAATATCCACCCCTCCTATCACATTGTTATCCACATCCAATAGCCCTAAATCAACATAGTCTTCACCGACCTGACGATCCTTAACGTCCAAAAAGCCCACCTATCCCCAATGCAACCATTGCCAGATCGCTCACTTGCGAGTTTCGCATTCACTACAACATCACCAGCATCAAATGTCTTGGGTGTGTAACTTAACAGTCCATCGTGTGATTGTCGAGCTTACTGTCTCCGGCCGAGAACCACCACGTCTCCCATTGTCTTGCCATTCCTGGATTAGAGCTCATGGGGTCCGTTGTTCCTGCGGGGGATGAGGATATCTTTGGATGTTGCTTACTGGCTGGAAATCCGATTGGGAAATGTCCAAAGGTCTCGTCACGACTCGGTTGTCTGGCTGGCTTCCTTCTTCACCATATGCTGTGGCACATGATCCGACTAATTACTACCAATATACAAGGCCAATGATATCGTGAGATGGGTAAATAGGATACTATTGGGCGTTAATGTGTAGGTGGATTTATGCACATAATTTTCAAGGGGGGGCTCAGGCCTCAAAACAGATTATGATGTCATTGAGAGAGTCCTTCAGAAATCCGAATTTGCTGGTCTATTGCTCGGAGGGGTGGTAGACAAAAAGACTCATACACCTAGCCCAAAATGTACATATCAGTGTAATTGGCGGTGGAGAGTCCCGTTCAGAAATGTAACAGACTGCTAGGGTAATCACCGCTCTTCTAAGAAGCGCCTGTCCACATGGTGTTCTCATACGACTTGGGCTTCCCTTATCAACGTTATCTCTCTTATGATTTTCCTCTTGACCCAAGTCGATTGCATGTGTCTTCATCAGACAAATATGCCAACGAGTCATCCTTCGCATCAAATAACTTGGATATTCCGGCTATTATGAAGACACATGCAGCCTACACATGTTGACCTGTGACCGTCCTGCTTGGCAGCACACCTTTACAATATGCAAGGCCTTTGAGATGCATTCTCTGCTTCTTTTTTTAACCCACGCCTGCATCCTTTCGTTCCATGGATCAAACAGCTGTAGTCTCCGGTGCGGCGGGGGTGGTCAAAATGGAAAAAAGTGTAAATGGCAATGACAATTCAGCTATGCCGACGCTCCACTATGACGACATGACAAAGTTGTAAAAGGTTTTTCTTTTTCTAATTTGCGGGATTCTACAGATGGATTACCGGGCGGATCAGACCGGGACTAGGAATTGCGGGTACGGAAGGAGGAGCAAACAGGCAGACTAAAGGTCTGGTCAGGTTTTGTAAAAAAGTAAATATGATTGTATTTAGTCGGTGTGGTTAGGATCCTCGATTTTATGTGACCTGGCAGGTGACACGAAGATGAGGTTCTTGCTTTTTAGTGTCTAGAAGATAAACTTCTTTCCTTGCCTGACGTGAATTAATTTTTGATGTTGTTTCACAAAGTCTGATTAAGCATAACCACTAGCAGAAATGTTGATTGTTAACAGCAGTTGCCAATATATTTATTATTTCAGAAAATAGTCCAAGAGAAGCCTTCAACTTTATGCAATGACTTTGTTAAAACGCAGCATGCAGTCTCGATAGCAATTCTTGAGTCCCCCGTGGCCTATTCTAATCCAGGTAATGACCACAGATCTTTGCCTGTTCTCATCACAATGCGGCTTACCCAGAACATGGCACACGGCCTACAACCATTATGGATCTCGTGATAGTGACACCTTGCATTTCAGCCTTTCATGTACTTGAGACTGAAAATATGCTTACACCGTTATCAACTTCCAATCTTCTGGCTCCTGTTACTGGCTATGTCGATAGTACGGCGAAGGTAACTCGGCGGATTTTGTCAGGTCGGTGAATATGTAATTGCCCAATATCGAGATAACCGGGCACGTCGGAAATCTCGACAGTCTATAAGTACTCTCCGTCTATATTACACGTCAATCTTTTTCTCGGCGATGTCACCCACCATCATCTGCGTTCGTATCACAGGTTCTCATAAATCTATCCTCAAATTTGATTAGCCACTGTATAAAATACTTCTCAATTTACCGCGCCTACGCCTTGGTTTGCCACACCCAAAACCGAAGCCATAGCCGTAAGGGCACATCAATATCGATCACACTCATCACATAATAGGCTGACCATTGTAATACGTATGTAAGGTGTAGCTTAGAGTCTGCTGGGCGTAAGTTGGATATTAAAATCAGCGCAGTACTTTTTGTGATGAGTGAGGAGCGTTCAATCCAGATGGGATATGTCACTCGCAATAATCTGGTAGTTATGGGTGAGAAGTTGTATGTGTATGTTAAGCGGAAGCATAAGGTAGTACCTAATAATTCTACTCTATCTAGGCTCTACACGGCCATTTATTCCCGTAGAATCATGGCTGACATGCTGTGCAAAGTCAAGCCAAGAATCTATCATGTTCTGATTTACCAGTACTTTTTCAATCCCGCTATTGCGATCGAGCACCATTGACCGCCCTTTCGCCACCGGGAAACAATAGAAGTTTGTCAGACAATGTAAGTAGCGAAATTGCCAGTGATCGAGAACACCTTGGTGCCGGGGCTCAGAAAATTGGAACTGGGGGTATTGACCCCGATGGGCCGAACAGTCACTGACGTCTGACAACTCCGGACTTTCAAACATAACAGCATCTAACATGCGTTAAACTCCGAGGGTCTAGTTACTTGTTTGGTTTAAATTAGTAAAAGGGTCTGCATCATGTGTTTACAAACGTAGCATGGTTTCATGATGATGCATGGCGACGGCGTGGAGCTGACAGAGGCTTTAACGCCTTCGGACTATGGCCACGGCGCACACCCAATAGTCTTGAATCTAGGACTCTATATTGGTAGTTCACATGATTACAAGTGCAGACATTTGTATGCTATGTAAGTAGTGTATACTCATCACATGTATCCATTATCTCTTTTCTTATCTTTGTCTAGAACAGCATATGCATATCGCATTATAGAATTCCCCGTCCTCCCATCCACAAGCAATCCCAACCCGGCGCCCTGCTCACCTACAGCATAAATACACGACGGCGACCCAGTCACCCCTCGCTCCTGTATGAAGACCCAGTCATTGTTGGTTCGAACATATGCAAAAATATGCAGTGTCATTTGCTTTTGTTCTCGTGGGGCGCTACAAAAGGAATGGGAAGCTGCGCAGTTGCGGTGCCTAGACTTGATGGCTCAAGTGGGCTGTGACTTACAAGTGAGAGTTGCGTTTGATGTGAGGGTCAAGATTGAGAGGGAGGAGACAACAATTTGGGTCGGAAGAAAAGGTTGCAGATGGATCCTCCGTAGTGCAGGAAGGAGGCCAGAGTGAAGCATCTTAAGAAGGATGGAGTTGAATATGAATTCTGACACATGACAGCAAGACATACACGGGGATAGGTATAAGACGGATGAACAGGGTTAGGGTAAATCATCTGAACTTCATGTTATGTTATTAAGATATAACTAGCGCATATTTGAATATAGCATACTTTATGATAGAATACAGTCATGAAGTCATGGACTAATTATTGAGAGATTTTATTTTGTGACAAAACTCGCCCTCCAAATGTGTCGTTTTGAAATTCTCGCACTTCATTATAGTTCTTATATAAGAACGGAGAACTAAATATAGGGATATCATAGCCGACTCTTGAGACTTTTCACTTATCTCTCTAGTGAGCCATGAGAGACTGGTTTGCTAGTGTTGTTCTATGGCCTCCGCGTTCTAGTACCACCAGGCTCACTTTACAGTACGAGCTATAAGACCTGTAAGTCTAGGACATAGACCCCCCAGAAAATGTATTCGGCCCACTGAGACAACTCTCTACCTGTGACCTCATCCCCCATCTCCAACGCAAATATTGCTTTTCTTCTTATGTCTTGTACCTTGAGAGCCCCTCCCAGTTCCACCACTCATCAATCAATGGATGGTGTTCCTCTATTACTCCCTGTCTAGTCATCCTCCTCGGAGACATCCAATGCAACGACCGAGCCCGATTGCACACAGTATCCACACTAGACATGGAAGACCCGGCTTCGTTAAGCCTATTCCCGCCCCGCTACCTCGCCAAATATTAACGGAGGGTCCAAGGAGCGGCCGTTTATATCGACCTTAGAGCCCCGTGACACCGAAAGGGAAAATCGAGGAAGTATTTGCGGAAGCAGGATGCATATGGTGGAACGGATGTGTAGTGCTTGTCCTTGAGGGTACAAATCAAGGTTAATGGTGGATGATAGCCGCGAAGCAAACCTGTCAAGTACGATAAGGGGTGGTACGATGGGGAGGGATGTATGGGTTAGGGAACGGTGGAACTATGGAGTGGCACTTCTTGGATAAACGCTTCCTTTGCCATCACAGCGGATGCAGGATGGAGGGGCGGATCTACGAGCGAGGAGATGGGGGGATTTTGTCTTATATCCTCAACAGGATAAATTGACTTTGGGCGTTTTAGGGAAGTTCTTGTCGGATTTTAATGGCAGCGACATGTACGTCTCCCTTAAATTGTTACGCCCTGGGACATAATTTCTAGTCTTTGTCAGATCACAAACTCTTGTATCTCATCCTCCTTGAACCCAAAAATACCAACCTTGGTGGCTGGTCTCTCTTCCGGATATTGTCCTACCCGCATCCCACGGCCCACTTGTAACCCTCCCACCTATTTACTACTCTCCTGTCTAACTTCCCGCTCCTTCACTGCCGTCAGAAATAAACGACAGTGGGGCGTCTGCACGGAAGTAGGTCGATATGTCGTGCTCCGTTGCACAGTGACTTTATGTGGCCAATGGGAAGTCAGAATGGGGAATTGGGACGGGCCGGGAATGCAGGGCTGTCGGTGGTCGGTGTAGTGGCCTCGGTTGGCGTTGAGGAGTGGAGGTGGATGGTGGGTTGGGGGAGGTTACGAGACGTGCGGGATTTATTCTTGGAATGGTTGACCACCGTGATTTTGAGTGGTGGGGGTATGGGGAGTTGGTTGTTAGAACGCGATGTGCCGACATGGAAGTGGGGATGATGGTTATTAGGACCCTTTTTGCTGAGACGCTAACGATATTAATTAATCACTGAGTTTCTATCTGATTATGGTCAATGTCAATTAAACCAGTTTTTAAGTCCTGAGATCTGTCAAAGTGATCGCTTGGTTGCCTCTGCCTAGCCATCTAACCGCATGCGGAACTCTCCTGTGTCGAACCTCCTCGCAATACCCCGCTTCTAGACCCGAGTTTTGTCTATGATTACTCATTAAAACTGACTATCTGTCAAAAACAACAAGCTAGTTTCTCTAAGCGGCATCCTCTTGCATTCTGCATGTTAGTGGAAGTTCCCAGGGCCCACAATCTCAGAATCTCGTCCGACAGCCGTGAACTTAGCAGCAAGGTTAAAGCATGTTCCGGTCTTCCAACAGGAAAGCGCTCCGCCGAACCCACGACTGGGCCAATAGCATATCCAGGACAACTCGCCCGCATGATTCATGTATCTACTAGATCCCCACCAAGGTAATTCCACAAATCACTGACAAACACATCCCCAGAGAACACCCCAAGTTCCAGAAGCCCCACCATATAGAAATCTCTTTCCACATCATCCCTTAAAACACAACCATTACTCAAGCTTACCTACTAGAAAAACCAGTTTCTAACCAACTCATACGAACCCCCTTACTATATCCTCCCCTCCCTCAACATTCGACTCCAGTATCATCCTCGCCGCCACGACTCGCCTCTAGTGCTATCCCCGGAAACCTGCAGAACCGACCCTCCACAGCACCGCCGCATCGCCCCCGACCGAGCCAGTCAGCCCCGCACCCCTTCGTGTCACTAGTGAGTCCCGCCGGCTACGCAGCTTGGCGACAAATTGTTGCGGTGGTTGGTGGTGGTAGTGATGGTAGAATACGAAGGGGAGGTCGGGTGGGACAAGAGAGAAATAGAGGAGAACGGTGTCGCTTTGGTTGTCTGGAGGCTCTATGAGGGGCGGGCTGGCACAGATGGGAGATCTTGGGGATGCAGGATGCCGTGAGAGGCTGGGAGGGCGTGAGAGGGACTTGTGAGAATGTGGTGAGACGTGATAGACATATGTGGTGTGGTCATTAATTGCGCAAATGGGGTGGATGTCAGTCACCGTTTAATGTGAGGAAGATTGGTATATTGATTACTTGCTTATTGGTCTTAGTTTGACTATATTGATAGACTTGGGACTGATGTAATGGTTGCTCTGGACTCAAATATTGGAGGGCATTTCGGTGATATCGCATTTGCATGTCGTCTACTATAGATTCGGAGTCCGTGATATTCCAACGAGCTTCAGCCATGGCTACTAGTAACATCCCAGCCCTCGGGTACAACTCTTCTTCCTAAACTAAGTTCATCAACTAAAGTCACTATGCGCAACTACCCGTCTTCCGTCTGTCTTCTCCAGTGTTACTGCATCCTCTAACACCCAAAGTCCCTCCTAGAATCCCCAATGAAAAGGTTCCACCCACATCTATTCCCAACCAACACTGCTAAGTCCCTCACTAGTCCGCCACCCCCATCTATCATGTATCCCCATCCCTCGCCTCCTCCTCATTGCCAACTCACTAGAAGGCTTCAACGCTTGCCCTTGTCTAACAACCCCACTGCTAGTAAATGCCCTGCTTGTCTTAACCTAGGGCATACGGGGGCGGTCAAGAGAATCGACTGATATCTGTGGTCTAAAAGGTCACCTTACCCTGACCAGGGCGCCCGCAAGCACCGAGGACCCCGAGGGGCGTCGAAGAAAGGCTTGTGGTGTTACTGGGACAATCACCAACCCGCCCGTTATTTCGGTTGGCGGGTTATCAATGCAGAAGGTTATTAGGCTAGTCACGTATATTGATTGGCTAGGAATTCACGATGGATGGTCAGGCAAGATGGGGCTATAGGGAATGAGAGATAGGTAGAGGTTTAGTCAGGAATGACGAGTAACCTGGTTAGAGCTATGCATTTGACATTCTGGCGAATCAGTGGGCAAAGATGCCCTGAGACTGTCTGGCAACAGGGAAGATTGGTCTTGGTCAGACCAGGTGTTGTAGGCATAAGCTAATACTACCCACCACACGCTGGCATTGTCAGGTGGTTTGCGATGCATAGGTAAGCACTATATCATTGCAGGACATGTAGTAAGTCAATTATGTCCATTTGAATGTCTGGCTTGGTAAAGAGCCTTCTTGTACGCAGACTCTCTTCTCTATTTGCTTGTCTGACTGCCCATTTGCTCCGATTCAAGACAACATTGTTACTAAACTGTGCATCCGAGTTCCTTATCCGCACTCCACGGTAACTCGTAGTCGTTTGCAAAGCGGAGACGGGCCTCAGATGTGGTGGTCTAGCCATTAGATGGCTATTATGGGCGTTACATTATACCTCATCCAACGTTGTAGATGTCACCGTCCGCCTGTGCTATCTTCAGGGTTTGCCTTCTATAGGTGCCGGTGCTAATAGCACCATAAAATATTTGCAGAATTCTCCCTTTTTACTATGCAAGTTTTTTCTAGTTCGCTATGCCACGTTTTCTGCTGGCGAGTTGCGGCCTGTGTGTGGAGATGAATTTCTGCAGAGAATGTCACTATTGTATAGAGTATGCCTCTGCCCTTGCAGAAACCAACCAATCTCTGCATCCGTGATGCACCACAGCATAATAACCTCCCCTATCTCCATAATTGAAAAGTAGCCACCTTGATCAATAAGACGTTATACCCACATTCGTTTATCCAACCAGTAAGAAAATACCGTTCATGTCCTCCCCAGTCACTCACAACTCTCGAAACCCGGAAGCGAAAAGAAAAAAAAAGTAAAGAAAACTGATTAACTCATTAGCCAAACTCTACTCCTTCCAGGACCCGAAAGCTATACTTCCATACCCTACACCCCTCACAACCCGCTACCAGAATATGGATACGCTGGGTCATAGGCGGCCAGGGCTGGGAATCTGCCGAGGTGGTCGACTGCAGCACTGGAGATTCATGGCGAGCTTATGGGCTGGTAGATGCTGCTGGGTTGGCCTGTGGGTAGAAGGTAGACGAGGGTGGGTTTTTGCCGCAATGCACGATGAGATGAGTGGTGACGTTGCGGGCCGATGAGAAGCAGATTGTTGAAGCTGATGAGAAGGAGGATGTGCACGGGCAGATCATGAAGGGTTGTCTCGATATTCTCGACGAGGATGTGCATTACTCCCATGTTGAAGAGTCTACTATTGGTGAAGATACTATAATGCCCAGCTTCTAACTTGGCTTTAGAGATTGCATAATCCATTGCTGGTGGCAGGCCATTCGTTAAATTACCATCACATCATAACGCCAAAAGTTACTCCCCAACATTCACTCTCTCATCTCATGACAAACACAATCTACACCCCTCATAATTACCACGAGCCTATAGCATGCTCGCAACTGATTTTCACAAATCACCCTCGCACCTTAGGCCCCTCCGCAATAACCACTAGCGACACTGGCTCCAGACAACCTTCTATGTCCATTTATAAACAGGGATAAACCTTCAATACACCCACAACAGGGATCCAATCTATATCACTACACCGCCCGGGACCGGGCCTATACAAAACCGGAATGAGTATACATTATTTTCTTGTAGGCAAGCTTATCATCTGCATTAACTAGCTTTTAAATTGATAGACAGTGTGGGCATCACGGATAGTAACTCTGTATCAATTGTTCAACCCGTTTACCTACATGCAGCTAGTCAATCAATCAATGCAAACACGGGAATCTGAGATCGCGATGCAGGAGACATTTTTCCCGATATATACATGCAATCAAACAGGCCGCACATGTGGTCGTCATTCTTATAGCAGACTAGAAGCCCATATTTAGTGGCTCGGGTCGATAATGTTCCAAAATTGGCGAACGATGTAAATGTAATTCCGCAATCACCCATTCCGATATTCCTTGCTGGGCGAGAACAACTAGATGCTATATCAAAACACCTGTTATCGCCCATTGTCGTATGACCTTGCAATGTGATTCAGCCATCCCATCACTTACAATAACTCACTTTGTCCCAAAAAGTAAATGATATGATGTCGGCTGGCTGCTGAGAACAAAGTGTCAGATAGACATATTCGCATATATCATGGGTTAATGCCGCTGTCGCCTGTCACGCAATTTCAATTTTACGGGAGAATGCTTGACCTTTGATTCAATTAAATCCTGCTATATTTATTTGCTCAGAACTTCAAGGCAAATTAGGGAAATCAAGGGAGTTCAGATGACAAGAAGCTTATGCAAAGGCTCTGCATCAAATATAGTTCTTTAACCTACAGCAACATCCCATGAGCGGCCCCAGCTCTCATGGCAAGCTTAAACGAACAAAGAAGCCCCGGTTGTCGTTGGATTAAGAAACAGTTTCTCCTCGTGTTGGGGTTTGACAGCTGTGTCTCAACTGGAGTAACTTGATGATCATTGTTTGTCCTTTATTTGTGATTGCACTAGATATTTCGTGTCCATGTTTGAGGTTGGAGCTGCCAATCTCGAGTACACATGTTAAGGGAAAGTATCACAAATCGAGTTAACCAATGAGATTGCAGCATTTATGATCATGATTTGATAACCCTTACAGATTGAGTTGTTATCCCTAATGTGATTCGGTCCCGAACTAGAACAAACCTCAAATCCAAGCGTGATGTATTGCTTTATTGACAAGCATATTATATGTAGATTCTCGGCATGCTATGAAGAAAGATAGACGGCATATCATACACACGTCACTTGGGCATTCAATGGCGACCCGGTCAACTTCCAACAACTCTACGGCCCTTCTCGGTATAATATCAGACTATATATACCACTTCCTTCACCATCTTTAGGAAGACAAAATTTGCTCGATATGGTCAGATACCAATACTAGCCAAAATAATACTCTCGAGCTGGGATAATGGCCGAATCAGCCTGTGACGTTGCAGAATCAACGCCTTCGTATGTGTGAGATGTAACTCTGTCCGCTATGGGTTACGCTCCTCTTGCCTATTCGGCTTGGCGAGCTTCCGACATGTTCCTAATTGCCTTGTTGAGTGGGATGTGAACATGGTTCGTTCTTCAAATAACCCGACAGGATTCAGATTTGAATGGCCCGTTGTCCTTTCCGGCACATGACCAGCCGATGATCTTTACAGAAACCAACAGCCAGATTATCGTCATACCCTTTATTATTCTTCACACTCCTTCAAGTCACTAGTGATCCCCTTTCGTCTAGTGCGAAATCATTGCCTTTCGTATCTTGACCTAATAAACCCCTGCTTTCCGTCCATATTCTCGCTTGGCCTGTCAAAGCCATAGTTTTCTTCCCGCTCTATAATCTCAAATAGTCTTTAAATACCCCCAGTATCTTGAGGGCACTGACCGCTGGAATATCCTCCGGCTAATCCACTGTCCGTCCACTGCCTATCAACTCCATGTCCTCGATCTGATCGGCTAGACAAGAACGGACTAGTCTAGGTGAGCCTGGACATAAAATCGATAGGGTAGGCGACCGCTCGGCACAATGAGGGTCGATCATGGCGAGGGAAGGGGCATGAGAAGGATGTGCTAGCTAGTGAAATAGGAAGGATTATGGGCTGGCTTTCAGCGTTGCACTTGGTGAGAGCTGTTTCCTGATTCTGCAATAAGGATGACTTTCCTAGCTTAAAGAGAGAGTATTGACGAGGGATAATCTGTCAATCGTATACAGAGTCTATCAATACATCAATTCTCCTATGACGAAGACTAGCCTCGAGCGCCCCCCCGAAGAGTTCTCAATAAGAACCGGGAGGACACCTAAAGGGACCATTGCCATATCCAAAGGGACGAGCGTATTGCAACGGACCGTCACGATCGCTTGGAGGCTGGTATAGTGAATGCTACTATGAATATATGAATGGCGATGGTGGGTAGCGACAGGTGGAGCCGGTGACGAGGGTGTTGGTGACAATGTGTAGTGTGGAAGTGGACACATGGGCAGTACGGCGGGATTGTGCGGAGTTTTCGAAGTGCGGTCAAGGTAAGACCGGTCAGTGGAGAGGGCCTTTGGGTAGTTTTGGTCAGACAGGTGTGGACGATCGGAGGTGGGGAGTGTAGTATTGTGTAGGTTGGTGGTGATGGTGGTGGTGGGATAATCCGGTATGGCTTGTGCAGTATGTTGGTGGAATGGGGAAAGGCATATACGAATTGGGACTTGGATTGAGTGCATATTTGCATCTAGCGGAACCGGAGATGCAAACAAGTGGAGAGACGAGAAGACACCGCATGACATGAGAAAACCAGTCGCAGGGGAATTGACGGTTATCATGTCTAATTAATGCAACTTGATGTGACCAGTGGACGTCCGACCAAGTCCTTTAACTGCACAAAGTTCCAAACCCGAGCCCATTCGGCCGTGACTAGTAGTCTCGCTTATCATAATATCACCAAAGAGAGGCACATGCTTACTTATAACCCCGCACCACATATACACTGTCTGGTTTCTACCTATCTGTCTGTCTAACCTGCTTGTCTATCCCCGTTAACTCACCTACCTCATTCACACCGCTTATTCTTCCCTCACCACAGACTTTTTTACTAATACCGAAAGAAAAAAAAACTGACCCTGGCCATCTCCACTCTGGTGTCAACCACATATTCGCCACTGAAACATCCATAGGGAATTGTACATGCATAAATCTCACTTATACGCCATTAGCATTATAAAGGTGTCTGTCCCATCTAGATGCCACAACGTGTGACATGCAGCCATTGTCTTTGCTTATGCACGCTATATGTTGAAGCACGGATTGCTGACCGACTATGTGAGTGCCTAGGGTATAAAGCAGATTGGTTTGTGCACTCGAGGGAACACCTGGGGAACTAGGTAGTGGTCTTAGTACATATAATGTAGAGATAAATAGGCCACCGTTATGCCCTACATATGTCTGTTTCTGCTAGGGGTGCACAGAGCTTGAGTTGGTGTTGTGCAAAGTGATATAGCTCGGTATATGATGATGGATGCATGCGCTGTATGCATTGGGACGCATGGGAATTTCGGTTGAGATGCCATGAGGTAATAGAGATATTTATTTATTGCTTGTTATTTTGGAGATACGTATGTCGGGTAAGGGCGAACCGGCACAGTGTGAAGGTGTGTACGGGTTAGGATACCGAGACATATGCGGTGGACCTAGAGAGATGGACGGTGAAGATGGGTGTGTGTCAAACTACGAGTTCTGCGATTAAGAAAATTCCGAGAAATTAAAGGTTGTGATGTGTGGTTTGATCATCATAAAACAATTGTCAGTGAAGATATCCCCTTTGGAATCTTCAATCACACACCCCATATCTTCACATTCCCCTTTACATCATCAAACAACCCTCAGCCCTCATCATCCCTCTCGCTCTCCAACCAACAAGCGCCCAGAAAACTGTTCGGGAAATTCCACAAATCCTAGTCCCCGACATCATCAACCCTCGAGTGCCTCGATGATCACAAAAACCCTCAACGACCAGCCCTCGATGATTTCAATTATGCCTTGATATATCGATAATCTTTCCACCAAGATTAAGGGTGCAATTTCGCCTGCCATGTGACAGCTTGTGGACGATGTGGTCCACGCGATGGCCATTCGCTGAGATACGGGTAGGCAACATGGGGAAGCGAGAACGAGCAGGGTTAGGAGACTAGGACATGATTTTAAAGGATGGGAGGTCGATGGCCAACATGACGACTGAGAGTGAGGGCAGTATGGTGAGCGGATAGTCGAGGATAAGGAGTTGAAGACATTTTTACTTCAGGGAAGGAAAGGTTATGCGATTACTGTGATGGATATAAGGTTGTGTTAAGGTTTTGTTAAGGTGGCGTAAGGGTAGAGTGGTAAAAGTATCTAGACTGGCATGCCTTAGTTACTATGGTGCAAGCTTCTACGCGGAATAGGGGACATGAATGTTAAACTATCAGACGAAACAAAGTTATAAAAATCAACAATAATCAGAAAGATATAAAATTCAGGTTATACAAATCTATACAGGTTCAAGCAACATTTTTCAGAGCTCATGTAACGCAAGCACTTCTAAAGTTTTCAGTTTCACAATATATCGTCACGCACATGTTCTGCGAAAGCTCACAGCAAACAACAACGGCAAAGCTAATAGATAAAACACACAGACAACTCACTTTGCCATTCACGCCATGTATATTCCTCTCAGCACGTCCCCTACCTGCCTATGCTCAATAACAAATCACTGGCCAAGTCCGTGAACCCATCAACCATTAACGGAAATATCCACCATGGTTGGCATTATTTATTTATTTATTTTCTACATTTCGCCCCGTCATAGTTAACCCAATGGGTCCCCCTGGAACAAGATTGTCTTTTTTTTTTAAACCAATATTTAAGGGCCTTTTTTTCTTTCTTTCTTTCCTTGTTGGCTTCTGGGAATGATAAAAAAAAATCATTACAAAGATTAGCAGGAATAGCAACCCATGATCCATGTTACGGGAACCTTGAGAGCATAATCCTAGTTTGAAGACGGATAAGCTAGCATCAGGGCTTCAATATTCCGAGGTGCGTCAACATCATTTTGGTTATGTTAAATGTAGAGACGGTAAGGTGTTCTAGATGGGACCTTTGAAAAACGGGAGAAGATTATAAAGGTGTCGACCGGATAGTTGATGGCGATCAGTTTCCAGAATCAGTCAGTGAGTAGGAAATATGAGACAAGCCACAAAGAAACAAGATAAGAGATCGACACAAAAGAAAATAAGGATCCATATAACTATCAATTCACGTCCGATGAAGTTGGTAATTGACTTATACCACTATTCTACAAATTATACATGAAAACACACTTGATATTACCAAATTAATTATGGCACCATCACGGTACTAATTACGGAGGCATAACCATAAGTACAAACCATCTTGATCGACAAACCAATCCTTATGCAAATACCGGGTATCCTGCCGCCCGCCATCCGTGCAAACAGCCGCATCCACCCACAACCCGACTAAGCCCCAGAACTGCCTCCCCACTCTAATTACTCCAAGTGGTCTACGAACACCATTTATCCACAGCCCACCTATCCCAATCCAGATACTCACTGTATTCCTCATTGACGCCCCAGCATGCGCCATTTTACAAAAGAAGAACAATACGCAGCGAATCCTCGTGTCGTCGTCTCGTTTAGACCTTGATTATAGAGCATGAGGTGAGCAGAAGGGCTTGCATGGGACAACTGTGAGCGAGATGTGATTCGTGGTCATCCCAGTAAAATAAACGAGACAGGAACAGCTGGCTTCCTTGGCTGTCGTTTGTCTGACGGGATGAGCCGGGGGTTGCATCCTGGTGGGTGGACATCCGATAGTTCCAGGTGGGGATTTAGTCTAGAGACTGAGTGCCCGAGAGGACTAAGGAGCTGTTGAGTGTAGAGGAATACTTCGCTTTGAAGAATAAGGCCACCTCGGACTCGGTGTCGGGGGGAGGATTTCACGAGAATAGAGTTGTCATATCCCCAACTAAACGTTCATCCTCCCATTAAATCCCCGCCACCAGATATAGAAATCCCATTCTCCTTTCGGCCAAATGACTTTACGCACAGTACTTGGCTGGGGTGAAAAAAAGAAAGAAAAGAAACGAACAAAACCCGCTCCCAATCCATCATTGTAGAGATCATCTAAAATGGTATCATTGGTGCTCAAGGGCCTTTCCGGAACCCTCGACATCCGAATAGATCCTGGGTGTGACGGATGAAATTGACCAATGCAAGTTTGTGCACTTGTACGTATTTTGGCATTGGGGGTGAGGGTTTCGGGACCAAGTCATGTAGGCGTAAAAGCAACTTTCAAATTGTCTATGGCCGTGATGGCGGTGGTGGCTTTCGAGATAAATGGTGATGCCCATTGAACATTGTGATAACGCATGCGCGATACCTCGAGCTTATTGAGGCTGGACACTACTCTGTAATTATTTCGTTGTTTTATGAGTGTGAAAGGTGGCGAAATGGATTCGCGAGGTTGGGTTATTGTGTGGTTAGTCTGGCCGTAGGCTGTGAGTTCCCATTGTCTCGCTCCCTAGCTTCGGAAAGAATAACTAGAAGCTATTGACAAGCCTTCTTTGTTTCGCCTGATAATAACTGGCTAATAATGACTGAGAGGTATTGGCACCCTTTCCGTCCTTTTCTTTTTCTCGAAATATGAGCCCACATATAGATACAATTCACCACTAACAGACATCTTCATATTCATGTATAACGTAAAAGAAGCCTCTATGCCCTCTTTTATCCTCTCTCGTACACAAAGACACAATACGGCTCAAGCCCACCTCGCCAGCGCCATCCCAATCTGGAAAGAAGAAAAAATATTACACCAAGCGAGCGCCCGCATCTGTCCGTGCCATTCACCACCCTCAGACAGTGAAAAGCCATCTGCCCACCCAGTCCTGTCTATGTCACGCACTATCCATCCATATCACAAGTCCTTGGACGTAGAAATACCGATTTACACACATATCACTTTGTGCTTGCTCAAAAAAAAGAAAGCATTGTCACGTTAGTAACAGTCCTCAAGGAATTGTACCTGCCGAGTTGAGTATGAGGCGGACTCGGGGTGTGATGAGATGCGTGGTGGCGGATGCATCTTATAGGCGGGTTATCACTATCACATGTGTGAAATTCATAAGTTGTCGACTAGGAGAACAGTGGAAGGTTGGGGCGAAGGACAATGATAGTGAGAGGCGAGGTAAGGCGAGATAAGGCAAGATAATGATAATAGCCAGACGGTATATGAGATGATAAGGAGGTCTAGCGGGTCTGTTTTGTATCAGAGAGATGCAAGTGGATACTTCTTGCTCTAGATTATATCAGTTTGTCCTCGTTATAGATAGCCCAAGAGCCTTAACACTATGATGCTCATCACTTGCTGAGAGACCATAGAGCATTGACCTCAACAACCCAGCCGGCCCGTCTGTCCGCTTGACAAAAGAAATGCCTTGCCCGTCCAACTCGCGATTGCAGCCAATCATACAGTGTATACGGCCCCGGATACCCTAGTCTCCCGTGATCTCACGCCCCTCCCTTGCTGAAAATGGATGATAATTCCTCAAAGCGATTAGAGTATGAAATGTGGTGGTTTAAATCGAGAATGATGATTGGACAGGTGAGCCTGGGGATGGATAGCGAGGAGATAATTTTGCAGATATTGTCGGGGGATTTGTCGGGTGGATGGTTAGAGTGTCAGACAAGAGAGCAGGAATTATGAAGATGGCAACCGCCAATCACAGAAGAAGAAAAAAACAAGTGAAAAGGAAGATGGCCGAGTATCAACCTCCCAAATGAAAATATTCGTATTATGGGATTATGAATGACTGTATCAGACAAAAAGTTAACTGTGCCATAACCATGAATCGAACATGGATCACCACGGGTTTTCGTGTTCTTAGGAGTTCCTAAAGCCACAACGTGATATTCTAACCATTAAACTATTATGGCCTGAGTGGATGTCTCTTGCTATCCTTCTAGCTCTCATGAGTACGATTTCCGGATAGCTAGAATCTCACTTTGGGCAGTCAGACGGCCTTACACTCTGTCCGGTGACCACTTGTGGAAGCCCGGCGTGGCATGAACCCTAAGTTATTAAGCCGACGTATCTCAATAAATCAACCAATCAATAGAATATCATTTAAGAAATAAAATCAATCAATCAATCACCCAGCTAGCATCTCACATTACCAATCTCTTCCGGCCAACCGCATGGCCTAGTTACCCCATGACTCTATCCTAAACAATGTCCCCCCTGTATCCGGTGGTCTCCAGATGGCATTGGGTGCCGGCTTTAGGAAATGAGAACAGATAATGTCCCGGGCTGGCCTTGTGACCGATGGAGAAACATGTGAGTGTCTTTCTTTGTTTCCAGTGAGGTGGTCGGTGAGTGGACAGCGCGAGACAAGTGGTTGCTTTAACAGAGACACATGTGTATCAAGGAATCAGCCGTGTAAAGTCTGACTAGGAACGAAACGTCATGATGTTTAGGTGGCGAAAGTAAGGCAAATTCTATCATTAACGGGACACAAAGGGGATGCGAGACATGTCGGCTTTTATATATGCCAGTAACCGGCCGACCTGCTTCTTACAGACTTACTCGGCCAATGAGAAAATAGTCATGATCTGACGAAGAGGCCATCATAGTTGCATTCCACCGTTGTGATAGCGGCGGGGACACTCGCGGGAAGGAACGAGTTGGTGAAAAGCGGCGGCTACGGCGATTCTTCCATTGGGACCTGTGTTTTGGGGAGAATTGGCTTAGAGAGCAGACAGGAGGCACTACTATCAGTATATGGGTCATGGAGTAAAAATAGAAATTGCTTGTGAGCGGGTGGATGTCACTTGGATGTGATGTGATTAGCGCAACAAGCGCTAAATATGTAGTAGTATTATTTTTAATACTAAATTTCTAATAGCGCAAAATGCGCCATTGTTTGTTCGATTTACTGCATCTTGCGTGTAGATTTTTGTCATATTTTCTGCACCATTATTGAAGCCCTTACATCGTGGACGTTACTGGTATTGACGCTGTCTTCCTATTCTTCAGCAGCACTTCCCTGTTCCCAGCACCAACCTGCACCATTGAAGAATTCCTCCAACTTGGCTACACTCTTCATCCACATCAAACCCGGCTTCTTCTTACACCGAATCCCAAATCCCAATAATCGTTAGATTTTCTTCCATTCCCGATCACATCACAAGATTGATACATTGAAGAAAGACGCGGTCACATACAGGCACGCAGTCACATCCCCCGCACAGGTCCGCCCCAAGCTCTCGGCTGGGAAGATAAAGTGAGCGGGCTTTGGTTCCTACTTAGAAGCAAACAAAGATAATCCATCGACATGGCCGTTTTGAGCGCGGCTGTTTTGGAATATATGATTGGCTGGCGAAACTTGGTACTAATGCGGGCTCTGCAGTGGGAGGATGGGAAGGAATTAGAAAATTAGAAAGTCTGTCTGATTGAGCAAGTTAGTCTTGAGGTTTCGGTTAGCTTGGATGATCTGATAATGTCTCGAGGATAGGGTCCATTATTCAGACCAAAAGCTACTAGGGCCATGGGAAGCAGGCCTTAATGCAAGTTGATGTCATGACAGGCCTCAATTTGCTACATATTTAGTAGAAGACAATAAAAGACAAGTCGATGTCATTATGCATATCAATTAACTTCTCGGTAAAACACTGAAACTCAACTAAAGTCAGCTGACCAACCCGCTGCTTGCAACCCTCACCATATATTCCCTATTCTCCACCATATCCGACCAATGGTCATCATCCTCATTCATATACCCTCGTCAACCCTGTTCATAATATTATCATTCTAATACTTGTCATTCAGCCAATCACGCAATGCTTCCAAGGATGTACTTTCTTTTTCACCATTCCCCGTCCCTGCTTAATTCTCGCCTACCACAAGCTCTAGACCTCGACCATCAGAATTGGCATAACTTACAATGGTACAGACAGTTCTGGATCGTCAAGTAGTTCGTGTATACCCCACCAGGCTCCCAGTATACCCAGTACACCCAATCACAAACCATGATTTCGTCTTTTAAGCTTAGAAATTTGCCTCACACTAGCGAAGGCCCTTACTTTTGTTTTCACTGTGAATTTGCTACGTAAACTGACACTTTTATGCCGCCTTAGACACTGGAAAACACCAGGTGTAATCGTCGGCTTAAAACAACTAAGTGGCAATTATAGATCTCCCAGTATCCAATACAGACCCTCCCATCTTGCCAAACCCACGGATCTTCAATGTGCGTCATCATGCAGTAAATCAGGCCTCGTTAATTGTTGGACACAACTATGGCCGCCCTCCTTCCTCACCGGATACAGTCGAAATGACTCGATAGCCAACACCAGTTCGACCCCTCGATCTGTGCTCTCTTAATGGATGGAACATATGTAGATAATTCCCGCGATATATGGCGGATTTCAATCGTTACCATCGTGACTCGAATAAACTCACATTGCGGGTTTTCCATGTAGCGAATAGAAAGCCAGAGTGGGCACAGTGCTATGTATAAGGAATGGCTTAGACTTTTTGCCCGGCGGGGTGCGAAGATGGTGTGGGTGTGTAATGAGAAAGAGCCAATGAGATTATAATACAGCAGTGCTTTTGTATGTTAAAGGTTGATAGATCCAAGTGGTGAGATCTAGATGTAGTTGGAAGTTGGGTGTGAAGATTACAATAAAAGACCAGACGGAAATTACTCGTACTAAAAGTTAATCAATATCAAGAATATATGAATATCCAATGGTAGGGTTATAACACATGTAAGCACACACACACATCACCCTGACAAGTTGCCTTAATCAAGGACGTCAGACTAGAGAGCCTGTGCACAGAGATTGTTCACACCATTTATCTCCCTTATACTCCAGACACGCTATTGGTCTGTGACATAACACCCACCCACAAGTACTGAATTGCTGCTACACAAATCAACAAGCCACCATCCTAAGAAAGTTTAAAGAACAAAGAACAAACAAGACAACCATAAACAATAGTACCCTACTAACGGATCTGTCACACCCCATTGATCTGGTCTCTTACGTGTGGTCACACACCTGGGAAATCAGGGACAGCAGCCTACTACTCTAGGGATAATCTAGAATTCTAAAGAACACATGTCCCTGAGTCGCAAGAAATACTTGTCTACACATTAGCACCTCTTGACATTCTGGTTGATAATGTGGCTTTGGAGGGCTGGGCTTATGTTTCCTTTCCTTTTTTTTTCAACACGCTGTAAGCGATGGGATAAGCGTTGCCAAAAGAAAATTGTCGCATAAAGAGTAATTTGGGAATCACATGGACTGTGACATTGGGCGGCCGTTAAGCGCGACCGGATTTCCAGGAGGGGGGAACACGCGGATGGATCGGGAAACTAGTGTTGGGAGAAGGGCATTATTGCTTGGGGGCAGGATGCTAGATTGGGAAGCAATATTCTTTATTTGTCGAGTTTTGACAGAGAAGACTACGGGTACATATTGGCCATGAATCAGGCCGACATAGTTGAGTGCTGTCTTTGACCACAAATAGCGAGTTTCTTACTTGGGGGCCGGATTGGTCGTCCTATTTCTTCGACTAACAATTCAGTACCTGTATCAAGTCACCACTGCCTCATCTCCCTCCGCCCCGGGTCTCAGCGGCCGGCCTTGTCCCTCTTGTGCATTTCTCCAGCCCTCATCTGCAACCACTGCTCCGGAATGTAACTTCCCGAACTCCCTATCGACCCTGCATGATCCCCCGCCCTAACTCTTTAACTTACCCTCTTCATCACGAACCATTGCCCCAAGCCTTCCATCCAAATCTTCTAGGTCTCCCGTGGTCACACTCCATCTTGGCCCCCGAGCTCTTCTTTTGTTAACGACCTCGTCAGCGTCTACAGCGCCTGACATCGGGTGATTGAAAATCCAACAACGGGGTTCGATGGGGTATCTGGGCCCGCGACAAACATGTCAAGTCCGTGGTTCGTTTTGACATCGATGTTCCTCACTGCTGTCGTCTAATTCCAAAAATAGCTTTCTGCTGGGGACTTCGGGTTCTGTTAGTAGTTTTGCGGATGGCTAGTGACTGTTACTAACATGCATCCGCACGTCCAAGCAGACTACAAGCTGCATATCTCCATTACAGCCATTCCCCCCGGCCCGCAGACTACAGAGAAAACCAAGTAGGTAGAGGTACATATGAATGCATACAAAATGCCACCATAATGCATGTATCGCTGAACCTGCCATTCATACTACTGGCGTTCATTGTAACCCCGTCGATCTCTCTTGCAAGCGCCGACCTTCCCATCTAGTCACAACCCCAATCCCACAACCCCGGCCACCCAATCAAAGCCTGTTATTTGCCCCACCGCCGCCCTATTCCCATCACGCATCCGCACTCTTTCACTATTATTCTATCCCCTCTAAGATTCTAAAGGTTATTTCTAAGAATAGCACAATATTCTATCTTCCATCTGCAGCTGTAGCCCCGCCCGTCCTTCACTTAGGCCTGTCTCCAGCGACTATAAGGCGGCCACACCAGCCGGTCGTCAAGTCCTCAATGTTTCCCTTTGCTCCGTGTTCCAATCATCAATCAGTCCTCTGTCCAGTCCCTCAGTCCTCAATAGGAGCCGCCTCCGAGTCTGCGATCCTATCCTCCGCCGAGATTTCGCTGTCTTGTTAATCTATAAGATTTTCTCTTTTACGAACTGACGCTATATTTTCTCAATTTTCGTTAATAAACATTTTTGGGTGTTTTGTTTCCTTGTGAGCTTGTAGCTAGACTTGCCAGTGTGTTTCATAATCGTCCGTCCGTACGAACACCGCACAGATCCGGATCGACCAACCCCGGCATTCCTAGCTCGTCTTTCTCCCTCTGATACTCGCTTCTTGATAGCATAGTAGTCTCTTGGCTTTCTTGCTTTCTTAGTGGCCAGAACAAAACTCCAGGTGTTTGCCCAATCTGCCTGTCTAATCACTCCAATTTCTTGATCTGCGATCGTCATTGGGCGGTTCAGTATAGGTGGTTTGCCCAGTTCAGTTTCCTGCGACATTTCAGCGTCTTCCCAATCCTAATCTCTCCGAATCTCTCCTCTTTTTTTGATCACAGCAAGCTGGTTCTTGCTTTCCATACATTTTCATTGCTCGGTTCTTTGTATATCTGTTTATTGTGCAATCTTACTCATCGTCGTCGATCGACGAAGACAGCTAGCCTGTCAAGTCTATTGTCTTAATTGTTTCTGGCTCTTTTAACTTTGAGGGAAACAAGAGTACTAGAAGAAAAAGAAAAAAAGAGCCCAGGGTTCATTTTTTCTTCTTGTTACCTCCTCGTCATTCTCTCTATTTGGCCGTGAGCGAAAAAAAAAAGTCATTATTGTCAAGTTCTCACTGTACGAACTTGCTCTTTTGCTTTCTTTTTTTTCTTTTTTTTTCCTTACGCCCTCGTCTCCCAAGTATTGTCTTTTTTGGAAGGTACGTTATGATAAACTTACACCCACAAGTGAATCTTTCAAGATCCTTGTCGAAGACCAGTGCGACAGTGTAAAGTATACACTGTCTATACACATAACCACGCCCCTTCCCATGTTTACTAGACACACCCCACAAATGTTGAATTGTGCATTATGGCTTGCTCTCATCACATCCACACACATGCAGACATCCACAGCATATCATTCAGCCTTCACCTCAATTGAATCCTCCTCCTCCCGGTTCCCAATGTCCTCCCATCCTCCCGTACACCCCCCTCCCTGCTCACTACCTCTCTTAAACTAACACGCCTACCATGCAACCCGCAGGCCCCCTCCGCCCATCCAACCTATCCTCAAGATACAAATGGCGACGATACCCCCAAACCACCAGGTCCTCCTCCACCACCATCATCATCTCATGTACGCCGACAAGATGCGTTCTGCTTCCATTTCTTCGTCTGCGTCACTATCACCACAACAACAACACTCTACCATCCCGTCTCCGGGATCTTCGTCCATGATGCTGTCCACCTCCAAGAGCAAGAAGTCCCCCAAAACCGGCGCAAAGCCGGCCGTTGGTCCCGACGGCAAGCCCAAGTCTCAAATGCACCGTCGTTCAAGAACAGGTAAGAACAGACCAATATTCACTCAAACTGGCCGCCTGCCACTGTGCATCTCTCCCAGAGCTGACATATTTTCTTTTCTTTCCATTACAGGCTGCTACACCTGCCGCCTGCGTCGCAAGAAATGCGACGAAGGCACTCCTTGCTGCTCTGCTTGCAGACACCTTGGCCTCACATGTGAATATAAGCGCCCCATATGGTGGGGAAACAACGACCACCGTCGCAAGAAGAAGGAAGAAATCAAAGTCGTCATCAAGCGCAAGAAGCTTTCTGAAAAGGCCAACCGGCCATTGACTGGTCCCGCCGCTATGAACTTGAACATGACTTTGGGCTCTCACAACCACTCACATACTCTTGATGGTTCTCACATGGTGTCACCGCCGCCGTTACTGTCACACTCTCTGCCGACGTCTGCGACATTTTCAGATCCGTTGGATCGGGATCGGTCTGTGAGTATCGATTCGGCGGCGGGCGGTATGATGCCCGGTGGGTTCGTTGCCGCTGGCGCCAGCTTCTCTTCACCCGATTTTGTCAACTTTGGCAGCAACGGTTTCTGCTCCCCAGAGTTGTTCATGGGCCCTACTGGGTACCCGCCGTACGAAGTTGATGTAAAGACCGAGAGACAAATGTTCGTCAACGATGTCCCGACAATGCGCGAGTCAACTATCAGCACCTTCTCCGCCTTTGGTGCCCCGGCGTCCCTGGAGTGGGAAGGTGCCCCAATGTTCACAACGGAGACCACCACTGAGCAGTCGCTTAACTGCAACTTCTTCGAATCGTATCCTGAGCTCAACACTGCTGAATTTGGTCTTGCGCCTACGACAACTACCACTTCCGTTGATGTCGAGGTCGAGCTTGACGAGAACGACCAGGTCCTCTTGGACCATTTTGTCCAGCATGTGCTCCCCACCGTCTTCCCCATCCTCGACTCTTCCTCCAATGCCACCGCAGCCACCGACTTGATCCTCCCTGCCCTCCAAAGCAACAAGTGCTACCTTCACTGCTGCCTTGCCATCGCCGCACAACATCTCAAGGCGACTACCCAAGCCAACACCGAACTTGACCAAGCTGTCCACAACCACCGCTATGAAACTGTATCCATGCTCTGTCGTGCGCTGGCCGCCGATGAGACGCACGGTGAGATTCTCGATGTCCTCTTGGCCCTTATATTCTTCCAGTGTGTCGTCGGCACCGTTGAGGATTCCCTCCAAGATATCCCCTGGCACCAGCACCTCCAAGCGGCCATCTCCGTCGCCCAAAAACTCGGGTTCCCCTCAATCGTCGAGGCTCCTACCGCCCCTATCAAGGAGGAAACCCCAACAACCGCCGCAGCTGCCACTGCTACTGCAGCTGCTTCGGGCACTGCCACACCGGCTGACTCCGTGGCTCAGGGTGCTCCTGCAGTCCCCTTCAGCATGACCCTCCTGTCCTGGATTGACATCATTGGGGCCACCATGCGCGGGACAGCTCCTGTCTTTGCCCACACCTACCGCAACAAGCACCTTGCCCACCCGGCATCGTCCCTTGGTCTCCGTGACCTCATGGGCGCCGATGACAGAGTCATATACCTGATTTCTGAAATTGCTTGCCTGGAGGCTCTCAAGTCCCAAGGCATGTCCGACATGATTCTCTGCCAACACGTGCACGCCCTTGGCGACCAGATTACCATGACGGAGAAGTCTGATGGTGTCAATGCTCTGCCGAAGTCTGCGTATACTGCGAACGGCGCTCTGTCTCCTAGACAGCTCTCCCTTAACGTTACCGCAGCCTTCCGGATCGCTGCGCGCATCTACCTTTGCTCGCTTGTCCCCGGGTTCTCTCCCTCCCAGGCCTCGTGCACTGGCCTTGTCGACAAGCTTGCTGCGGTGCTCCAATACATCCCGCCCGGCTACGACCGGTCGCTCGCCTGGGTTTACCTCATCGGCGGCTCTGTTGCCCTCCCTGGGTCTGCTCTCCGCATCGTTTTTGAAGAGCGGATTTCAGGAATGGGCCAGCAGGCGACTATCGGGTCGATTGGCCAGGTTGCGATGGTTCTTGGTGAGGTTTGGCAGAATATGGAGCAAGTTATGGCGGCTCAGGCGGCGGCTAACAGCGCAGCGGGTACTACGGGGGCCGATGTGTTGCCGTATATCCACTGGCGTGATGTCATGGCGGCTAAGGGATGGGATTTGCTTCTCATGTAAGCTGGATTTCTCCTTGGCTTGTTGATGACATTTTTCCTTTTGTCCTTTGTTTTATTTTGTCCTGCCCGTTGTGGATGTGACGTTCTCTGGCAGGACTGTCATGATACCCCGAAATTACGTTTTCTATTTTATTGTTTGATTTTCTTTCATTATCTGCTTGCTGGCGTTCCGGAAACTAGGTTTCTTTATCTTTTTTTTTCGTCTTCGGTTTTCATTACTTCCCACTCTCTTTTATTATTCCTCTTAATTTGGCTTTTCCTCTTTCCCTTGTCTTCCCCTCCTATTAGAGGCGGTCTTGGCCTCCCGGCACCCTCCCGACGTCGAGCGTTGGGGATTCCTCCGCACATACTATTGATTTCTGAACTGGACACGTTCTTGGACATGAACGAACTGATTTCTGATTTTTTATTTTTATTTTTTATTTTCTTATTTATTGTTTGGCTTTCCGGGCTATTTCATGAAGATTACGAATGGTATGGTTCCGGGGGCTTTCTGTTTTCCTGTTTTGTGTCTTGATATAGTTGTCACTATATCCATTTCCTCTTTATATTATCTAGTAGTAGTTATCCAAAAGTCGGGTTCTTACCCGAGCCGATTGTCTCATCAATACATAGCATCATCAATAAATCAACTCATCATAAATACCTCCCTCGTTTCTGCCTGCTCCTCTGTGACCCCTCATGGTATCATCGTCGACCTCATTCACCCACCTGCAATCCTCCACGCCCCTCTGGCATCACTTGCATCGTCGCCCCATCCCCACACAGTCACGGCACTGTTGGCACCCTGCATTAGCTTCGCAACGCTGTCGAGACTGCTCAGCGTATCGAATGCAGCCGGATCCCAAGGCATCAAACGACAGCTGCAATAAATCAGGGCGGCCTCTGGGGCTTGGATTTATTGGTAGTAATGAGTCTGCATCGGAAGCGACAGCTGGTGATGGTTTAACAATGTAGGGATTGTCCATGTCACCACAAGGCAGAGTTTCCTTATCTAGGTAAAAAGTGGGGTTACGCAGGTATTTGGTAGGTATATGTGATTAGGTAAGCACGCTGTGGGCAAGAAACGAAAAAAGAAAAAAAAACAAAAAGAAATGCTCTCACCAACCGAAGTCGAATCGGTGACCTTTCGATTACAATCGGGTTTCCCCTTGCAATTACAGTCGAACGTGATAACCAGCTACACCATGGTGAGTATCGACAGTAGTTAACTACTGCGCATGGCTTGTTG
>LXGU01000154.1:0-67202 GCA_001640685.1 Catunica adiposa
ATATTAGCTGGAAGCAGCATACAGGCTTTGCCTGGGGTACGAGAGTTCTAGGACTGCGGTCGCCAGCTGACGGAAGGTTTTTATATAGGCAGAGCAGGCGGCCTTACACTATGTCCGTCGACCACTTGTGGAAGCCCGGTGTCATATACTCCTCGCGAGATTTTTAGACATACATTAATAAATCAATATTTCCATCTCTACTGTTCTAGGCTCCACCATGTAGGTCAGTAGTGACTATGTCCACGGAGTAATTAAATCTCACCATGATATAATCTATACTCTGGTCGACTCTCTTACTGGTAGTGACAAATATATACCTCGTTTCACCCTCCCCGAAAACCGCGTGGTTCAAGTTGTCGCTTATGGCAAGTTGACTAGCAAAACATGCTGTGAGGCCGTTGTCCTTAGTGCTTTTGAATTGTCTAAGGTAACCACCCTTTTCAGTATATTTTTATCCATACGGGAGTTTGAAGCGCTATTGCCAATTCAGTAAACATCATGTTGGCAGTCTTTGTGGCGAAAGGACAAGATATTATAAGTCTACCAGAAAGTTGCTGGTGTCAGGTGACTATAAGGCATCGAGTTGGCTGTGTATTATACTGGGGTTCTCCTCAGGTATTGTCGCTAGAGGGAGCATGAGGCACCGTGGCACTAACAAGCAATGAACAATTATGGATTGATAGTGTTCAGACTAGGAAGCAAAGTCTTGTGGGCCTAGTTGCTTATTTTTCTATGTGCCTTGAGATCAACACCACATCTACGGTTATTAAGTGCACTTTCGTACATATTCACAAGGCTCTTGGTGATACAGGACAATTACATGGTAGCTCCTCGAAAAAAGCCAGGCTTTTAAGTTGGGAGTGGGATCCCCGTACATAAAACTAATATATGCCGCGTTAAATACGACATCATGTTATTCACCCAAGAGAGATATTGCATATTAAGACAAGAGAGAACAATCATGTGATGAACTGGCCATTTTTGGCATCTGATCTTGGCATTTCTAAATATGAATAAATAAGTTTAAGTAAAGCTAACATTTTCATTTTCTACTTTCAATTTCGTCGTCAACTTCAAGGCATTAATTATAGCTTTTTTCTATTTTCAATTTTTTTTCTTCTTTTTTTTTTTGTTTCTCGAATGACAAAGGGAACAAAGCATCAAAACATCAAGTTGGTAACAATAAGGAAACATCAAAGGAGTGACACGTGATAGACAAAAGAGCGAGACGTCAAGTATGACCCCTCTGGGAGAACACGCGGAATCCGGGTCTCAACTCAAAGGGGCCTAGAAAATATAAATGATACAGACAAGCAAGGAAATAGGTAGTAAACGACTGAAGTTAGATAAACCGGTTGGCGGACTGTTCCCGATTAACATAGTTCAAGAACTGGGTGATACTCTCGTTACTATCGATATCAGAGCAATGGAACCCCGAGTTTGGGAGACTAGCAGCATAGTCACGAGGTGAGACGTCACTGCCACCTAACGAGAGCCATGGATTATCGCCCTCGTCAAGCATATACTTGCCATCGCCAAGACTGTTACCTGGTGAAAGCAAGTATCCCTCATCACCATCGCCGAATATGGAGGCCACGTCCGAGTCGGTGTACTCGGCAGCTGCTGGGGCGAAAGGGAACTTCAGCGCCATGTCGACGTCTGGAGCCTTGGCAAAGGCTATATCCTCTCCGATAACTCCACGGCGAATTCCTAGGTCATCGCAGAGACTTTGAACTGTTTTGGCGTCAACACCCGGGAAGCGGACTCGGATAAGGTTTGAGGATTCGAGAGTGATAGGTAGGTCACCTAGATCCGATAGCTTTTTTATGTCTGTAAAGACCACTGATAAGTCTTTCCAAGCTCGAGCAAAGTCTAAAGCCAGTTCGTCAATAACTCCCTCGCCGTTAAGGGTAGCTGCGGCGATAGTTCCCCGGTTCTGGGGGATGGAATCAGAGGGACGGGAAAGACCAGAAACAGCGGCAGCAAGGGGAGTCAAGGCGGTGACAGTGGGGCTGAGACGGAAATCGACGTAAGAACCAGGGGCAGAGAAAGGAGCCTTAATGGCCGAAACGACCTTCTTCTCCTCTTCAAAATTGACGGCCCGGAAAGTAGGGTTACCCAGGGAATCATTACCATCAAAGCGAGCCCGCTGCCCAGAGAAGCAGAATGCACGCATAGCCTGTGAAACGTTGTTTACAACTTGCGCAGGAACGGTGGGAGTGTGTGAAAAGTACCGAACACCGGCGCCACCGCCAAGAGAGTATCCACTAGCAGTACGGGGGATAGCACCACCCGTCAAGTTGGGACGGAGAGTGCTAGCAAATGGAGCACGGCCGGACTGCTGGGCAACACGGGTGGCAGTCTCGGAGCGAGGGAACTTGCTGCGGTCAATGCGCGAAACCCCGGACTCGGTGGTGATAAAGCGGCGAATGGACTGGGTCCATGACGATTGTTTAGCAGTGTTAAAGACCTTGGTGCGCGGAACACGGCGTGGGCCTCGAGGAATAGAGGCGTGAATGGATGCACGGGGCTGGTGGGAGATTTGGCGGATCTGAGATGGCTGCTTGCCGACTGAGCCTATTTTATTTCGTATGGCTCGTGAGCCTTTTGTGAGTGTCACTCGAAGGAGCCTGAGGGCTGCTGGAGCCCAAAGTGCCCCGACGGGTGACATCTTCTTGTTGGTGATACTGGGGCCGCTAACAAAGAGAGCCTGGCAGTAACGGCCAATAATCAAGAAGAAGACAAACGTTGAAGACTATAATAAATGAAGTAATGATCCTTGGGAAAGAACAGAAACCTTTCAGACCTACAATATGCGGAGGGGAATCACGGTGTATATAAACAAAGACATCTCAACCCCCCTCCCGCTCTCATCGCCCTACTCATGCAGGTGGTTTGGGTAGCCATACCTCACATGCCCTCCCGTGCCTTAGTCTAGCTCTCCTCCAACCAATCACTGCTCACCGACTCTACGGATTAGCCGGGGTCTGCTGCGCATGTGTTGGCCAGGCATGAACCCGTGTGCTCGCGTCCGCTAAAGCAATGACAAGCTCACTGAAGCAATCCTTACATTTGCTGGTGCTTTCTGAAATAGGAGGAGCTGAGACTCCAAGCCCCAAGGGACTAACAGTTGGCGGCCGCTCTGTTGTAGAAAGTGGATGCCTGGCGGCCTCATTGTGGTCATTACCAAGTGTCGCCACGTTTACCTAAATAGGGTGTGGCGCTAGGTGCGGCTCCATAACCCCACTTTGACTTTTTCCATAAAAATGCGTCGCAAACCGATGCGACAAGAATTTTTTCTTCCTTCTTGCTTTCATCGCGACAGCTCCAGAAGACTGTTTTACGCAGTGGCAGGCTCGTTGTTCCTTGTGTTCGGCGAGCCCAATCGCCCATCACCTTCAACTTAAGGTGATGGGCTTCGGTTTCAATGGTATGGTTTTCACTCTTTTACGACATTTAACTGCCCACACCCCTCATCTATGCCTGCCAAGATGACCAACAATCATGAACAATCCAAATCTTACAACCCCATGGTGATCCAATAACTATTTACACTGAGCATCCGCCCTCTACTCGCTTTATATACGTCATCCGCTTTTGAGTTCACAATAACTAACATTGTGTTAAGATAACATAGACACAATTGCGGCCCACGCCACGTCTGTTTTCCACAGTAATTTGTAAAAAGGTTAGTTGAGCATACTAAAACTTTCCATATGCACACATCAAGTCTTGGGAGATGAATTATACGACTTTGGGATTCCTCAAACCGAACATACTATGTCGATTACGTTGTAACTTAGTTTCAGCCTTGTCTGACAAGACGTCCTCACGTTCACTTTTAATCTTGCACATTATTTTGTGAGCCATTGCTAACCAGCGTTTCTTCAGGTATATAACTTGTAAACCCAATCCGTAGTCTCCACTGCCACCGACTCTATCCCGGTCTCACACTCTTATGATGATAACTTGACGAACGGGCGGACACAATCGAGTAACGTCGGCTTCACCAGAAACAACGGGAATGTACATCCTGTGGTGTTGTTGACCGGACCTCTTGTTGAGAACTCGTCATCTGATTGAGTCCCTGAACCATCGGTTTTGTCGTCCATTGGCAGTGGAATATGTCCCCTCCACCTGTTTAATACGTATTCTAACCTAGAGTTCAGGTAAATACAACTTGTCTCAAGCTCAAGCTATTTGATTTATTTCTTCGCGGAAGTGATGTTTGTATTCACACTGTCTGACCGTGATTTATCCTTTCGGGGGTTGCTCGGATCTGAAGACAGAACTATTTTCCCTGATCCTTATGAAGGTATGTTTGTGATAGATGTTTTATCGTTTGACGGCGTGTAACATTAACTAACAATTTGGGGCAGACATCAACTTTGCTTGCAGCTTCCTTTGAGGTTGTTTTCTATGTGTACTAACTAAGTTCACCAGGTTTAATGACTTATGTATTATGAAACTACATTCCTAAGTTTTACGATTCGTTTACGATTTCCAATATAATTATTTTTGTAATATCAGTATAGCGTCCATCATCTGTGCATATTTACAAGCAACTTTGGCAACACACCCAACTCAATCTGCGTTGATGTCGTCAAATTACTTTTGTCTTGACCCATGGTGCTTGACACTCGCATAAGCTTATTCATCTAGCGGGTCTTAGTCATATAATAACAATGCCAATACTATATTAGTTATATTATTCCTTGATTACAAGTCGTCATTAATTGCTGTTGGTCCCCTATCATTATGCTATGGCGTCAAAAAATCTGCAATATTTCTGCAGCATCATCATTACCCATTATGCTTTTTAAGGGTTCCTACATAGATGAAAGCATTTGCATTTTTAGTGGGAATTCGAGAACATTATGCCTCGACTCGACCACGGATTAGAAAAATATGGTTCGGCAATAGCCCCTTTACAGATAGTTACTAGAGATTAAATATCAGTGTACTTTTTTGCTTTCAGGGTCCGAGGTTGCAGATCTGGCTACGTCGAGAAGCATTGACGAGGGAATGCTTCATTTTGGTTAGGAAGTACTTTCCTTTGAAGGTATCATGCGTTAAAGCCAGCTGGTAAAGCAAGGTTTATTGGATAGCGAAACCGTATATGTAAGTATGTGTTGTATATGACGAACTTTATTGATTAGACATACGGCCATCGTGATCCATAAAGTGTTTAGCAAAAATGAGGCTGGTAATAAGTTACAGCATTCTAGCAGGGTTGTATGAACCCTAATTGTGGGATCGACTTCACCTCGCTTACTTAGCAAAAAGGGGTATGATTTAATATAGAGTAGATAATTGTTTACTATTGATAATCTTTGCTATTATTCCCGCCTCGTAGAGACTACATGATAATTCTGTATCCAGTGCCAAAGGGGCCATGACTTAATATTGAGCTGTACTCATAGTTTTGGGGTACGAGCCGCCATGGGAGTGTAGCATTAACTTGTACATGTTCAATATAGGGAGCCAAACTATGGTAATTGTACATCAAAACGCCGTACGATGCTCCCAGGATCTACAAAGATCGTAGCATGTGAAAACTTCTCAGATATGAACATATCTAAGATGGCCAAATGTACAACTGAGTGTAATTTACGCGCGTGGGTCGAAGCACAAGGACAATAAAGAAAAGTGGGAGGGCTACCCCTGGATACAATATTATGCAAATGTCAACAAAGTACCGGAAAAGGAAGACTAAATCGCGGTCCAATGCAGGTACCGATCATCTGTCACTAATGGCCCGGGTTGTCTAGTTATTGTTCACTCAGAATATTCACGTTTAGTCAGGCACCAGAAAGACAACTCTGGACACATAAATAATAACCAGGAATGAATTGGATGCTTGTTGGAACTCCAAGGGAAAACTATAGTACATGGTAAAACAGAAGGATTGAGTATATCGACCTCGGGATTTGATTAAAAGGTAATCAACCCTCTTAAGGCAGAAATAAGAAGCTTATGAAAAACGTGCACGACAGTCTTTAGGTGTGTTAATCCCAAGGGCCACAGTGAAATTATGTGAAGAGATATCTCCGGATCTCTCTACAGAAGTTTTGAAACATTCAACCTGAGCGAATGTGATTGGTTGTCATGCAAGCTGGTCCCGAGCCGTCTTACAGCAGCGATGAGAAATTTTGAGATTGCCCACAATTCATAACAACACTGTCGACGTTATTACCACATAGAGCTGTACAGTATAGTACAACTAGTTCCTAGGTGCACTAATAATATATTGATGTTCTAAGTGTGGTGGTGATGCATAAGCACCCCACAACCGACTATCTTGGTGGTATGTAGTGACAGCTCCTGATCGACAGGTCACGGTCACAATATAAGTGAAGGACCCAATCCTATGAGTGTGTGCTATCGAGCATGGCTTCCTATTGCAACGCGGCAACAGGGCTTAAGAGCTCTCGCAACCGACCGATTGGGCAGCCATATATTAGAATCAGAACAGAAGCACCATGGAAGCAGAACTAAGCAGTCGACAAGCCAGCATCAGGGCTGCTGGATCTGCTCCCCGCTTGGTATTGCATAAGTGAGGCAGCAGGCTTGAGTGCGAAGCGGGGAATTGGGGTTGGACGTCCAGGTAATTTTACCAAAGGGTGCTGTATGATGCCGTAGGCCAGTAGTTGATGGATTTATTGTTATGCGGGTATTTTGGGGTGGGAGAAACCCTTGTAAGTGCTAATTTACTTCAGTCTGCGAGGAAGCCAACCCCAGACAAGCCAAAACATCATGGGCTTTATTAGACGCAGAATTGGGGACCATAACATTGGATATGCATGAAATAATAGTTCATAGGCATAAAAAGGATGTCAATTATATGCAAGACATAACCAATATTGGAATAGATGTACCTGAAGGAGTTGTTACTGTCACTTGTCTTTAGTTCTCCACCTAGACGCGAAGCTCCATTTTGCCATCTAGAGACATGGAACTGACCCATTACTAATTAAGGGCATAATTAGCTAACGACTTCCATCATTATATCATCAAAGACGGAATCATCATCAGATTGTAATTGTGTGCTTTGCTTCTTCAGAGAGGCGCACACTTTAGAAGCAACCGCTTCGCTTCTTGGCCTGTAGGATCTCGTCTCTGCATTAATCTGCATGCCCTTGGTTTCTTCTTCCTTACAGTCACCATTGCTTCCTGTTCAGCCTGAAATTGCGAAGGTTAGCTGATCGTCCTGTTGGTCATGAAATAGCCTTGAGAACTGATGCTTTCATTTTGGATTATCATCGAGTTCCATATCTCGTAACCAAGACTAGTCACCTAGAAATATATCACAAGAAACCCAGCCTTCAATTACGATACCCGCCACCAACTCTTTTATATGGCGGGGGTTGTTGTGTTTACTAAGACACTTTAGCCCATTCTCATCCAGCCAGTCACGAGTCAAAGCTGTTGCATTGTATGGCTTGTGTCTGTGTTCCCTACACACCGACTAACTAGACGCCCGCGCCAGCCCTGAACTTTCCTAAGCACCTCTTCTTATTGACAACAGCATCAAGGTGCGTACTAAGCTGAGATAAAATAGTAGAGTAACTACCCTTGGACTCAACTTCATTTCTCTCCTACTCTTACGGAAGGAACGCATACATTACAGTGTCGTCGTTCATTCCTAATTTAGAACTGGCGTAGTTGAGTTTTCTGGGTCGCCCTTTCCGTTCTTTTTCTTCACATTCGTTAGCTTTTTTCTTTTTTGCCTCGTATGCGTTCTTTGCCGTTTTTGCCCTAGTACTATCCTTTATTCTAGACTTCAACCTTTCTTGGTTCTTTTTCGTCTTCTGCTATCTCCTACCGCCGATTTCATCAGCCATCACTGGCTTCTTACGCCTTATATCACGAATTCCATCGATACACTAATCCTAATCCATTTGAACCTGTCTGACAACTGGCGACTACTTAATGTTAGACTCTGATCTGGACTGATAAACTATTACACGATTTTCCAACGCACGTCCAGTAATAAACATCCGAACCTAAGCAAACAAACTGTTTTACTGGATGAACTATATCTTCATCGACAGCAGATCGTCACTTGACAATTTGGACTTGTACCAACGGCTGTCTTTTATCTGGGCATCCTTTTCGCGACGTTTGCCATACCTGTAGTATCGTTGCATTTAATATATACTAGAGCTTATTGGGCGTTACTACGAGTTGCTCCTTTGGCTCCATTATTGCAACCCTTGGCTCGCCACCAAGCCCGAACGAACCGTCGTCTCTACGTTATATCGGCCTAATCTCAACTTAATATCTTCCATCGACGTCGCAATCATCGGTCTCAAGAGACATACTACTTGCCCATAATGGCAATGCAGACGGAATTGGCCTTTCAGGCCCCTCCGTCTCCGACACTCACCAATCCCGATATGATTCTCCCCGATATGGACTACGACCGCTCCGCTTCCCCTGACGACCACTCCGATGCGCTCATGATGTGGAAGAGCTCACAACTTGGAGATATGAATTTCTCTTTGCCACCTAGCCAGTATCTCTCTATGAATATGGGCGGCGCGCCAATAACGCCGACAACTCCAATCATATACGGAAATGGAACTATGCTTTCAGATATTGGCGAGGTTACAGAGGCGGAGAGCACAGTTGGTCGCAACTCACGATCATCATCACCAATGGTGCCACGCATGACCAGCAGAGCTGCCCTTCGGGCTGGGGCTTTAGACCAGGCGATGTCGCATCCATACCAGAGCATCAAGGCGAAAGCGCGCATGATGGCTCACGAACGTAGATCTAGTATCGACTCTACTAGCACTGTTAATGCCAATGACCACGCCGGGCTATTTGCAGATTTTGACGATTCCGCTAGTGTTGGTGATAGTATTTTCCAGGGAGACGACGAGGAAAGTGTGGCCGAATCCTATAGCGAAGAGATTCCACCTCCGCGCCGACGAAACCCACTGGGGCCACGGAATGAAGAGGACCGGTTGTCGACAACATCCATTGGCCGGCGCGCCGAAGAAATTTTGGCGAACGCAAAACGGAGACTAACTGTAAGATGTCTAACTGAACCTAACAATTACACTTGAGGTCATGAAGTAGATGAACTAACATATAGTTAATTCAGACGATGGAGGGTAACCTTAACCGCGCTCGCAGCTCCTTGTATATTACCACTGACGGTTCAGTTGATTCTGACGGATCAACACCTTCGCCACCACTTCGAACTGGAGATACACTCGAAAATCAAATATCACCTCCTATCGCACATCATCAAGGACACTATCGCATGAATAGCGACCAAAGTCTCTCTCTTGACTCGCAAGCTTTTCCACGCCGTTCTGCCAGCGCTCTTGGCGCGGCAGGTGGCTACCGGCACCTTGCCACTTCTCGTAGCACCAACGATCTTCCCAATAAGACGAGCAACAAGCGTAACAGTTCCGAGAGCTTTCAAGGGACGGTGATTGACGACAACATGAGTATTGATTCAAGGCGCAACAGTGGCACAAATTTCTTGTCACCCAATAGCGGACACTTCCCCGAACGTGGTCTCACCCGGTCAACTTCTGCACTGCAAGTTCGCGAGATTCAAACTCAAGTCGAAGGATTGAAGGGTAAGGTTTCTGCGCTCCGAGAAAAGACTCGGGCAGACAGTTTAAAACGCCAGAGTATTGCTAGTCTGCGCATTCCCAGTCCCTTCACCCATTCGGTGGTGGAACAATGGTACGCTCAGAAGACGGACGAAAATGACGACAGTGCTATGGATATAGATCGCGAGGAAGCCGCCACACCAACTGGAAACAGATCCTTGGACCGAGCATGGTCGGGTGAGCGGTTTGCCTCAGAGGATGACGAGGAAATGTCACCTGTAGATGTTCACCACACTTTGCCCTTGCATGGTGATGCGGATGAAGTTGAGTCTCATAGCGAATATGAAGACGCTGAAGGCATGATTACCCCAGTAAACAGACCTGGAACTCCTGTCCGCCCGGAATCTCGCGCTTTTGAAGAAATGGTTCAGAATCGTCTTACGGCTGAGGTCGATGATGATATGCGGACCGAGGATGGATTTTCAGACGAGGGTACCGAGGGATACGATAGTGATGGTAGCGACTCCCAGTATCATGATGCGGAGCAGTTGTCTCACGAGGACCGTGAGGATGCTTTTGATTATGAGCATTTCTTTCTTCACAGTGCCATGGGAAGCATGAGCAGACAACGGTTGGAACGTACTGGAAGTTTCTCTTCCGAATCTTCAGTTGCAACTACCCGTGGCCCCAACTTTTCTGCTCCTGTGATGCCGGTTATTCATAGGCGCAACAGCACCGATAGTGTCTCAACAATGGCATCCTTCGAGACTGCCAATGAGGGGCGTCTGTCGAAGCTCAAGCGCAACAACAGTGATGGAAGCGTGGCTCCTAATGGAAATGGTGATCATAATGATCGTATCCGGTCTCTATCTACCGTTCGTAACAGTAATGAGACATTTGTTTCTGCAGACGAAGATGTAGACAGAATTCGCCCTTCAACTGCCCGGAGACCAGCAACCTCTTACCGCTCTAGTGGTGGCAGTGAGGGTCTTACTCCTCGCTCCGCTTCGTCTATGTCTGCTCTCAATACGGCTGCTGCGCGCGCAGCCTTAATCCGCCGCCCCATCAGCACCTCGACCTACCATCACCGCCCCTCTGTCTCCTCATTTGATTCTACTGGCACCAACCGATCGTTTCCCCTTGTTAATAACAAGAACCGGCTGTCGCTGACTCTGCCTAAGAACCGGGGTCGTGCGCAATCTGCGGGAATTCCGACTCCGCGTGACTCGCCAAACACAGAGGATGGAGATGATGAGTTGACGGAGCTTCGTGAGCGCCTACTTCACAGTGCTACCAGTATGATGAGTCTGAATTCTCCGTCAGTTCACAGTGAGGGCCGCAATGTTGAGTCGCGTATTGGCGCAGCCACTTCAATGGATCTCCTTCACCGAGAGGATCAAGCTCTGGTTGAGCAGCTGGTAGCCTCTTTCGGCCAATGTGTGCTGAGGTTAAGTGAAGCCGGACGGACTTCCACTGACAGCCGAGTATTGCGGAGTCGGATGGTTGCTGCTCGACGGATCTTGGAGGGACTCGATGAGCCATCACTGGATTCTCGCGGCCCCACCCCTCCGTCGTGATGCTTGGAGATTGTCTGAGCTTTTGCGTTTTTTATTTGTTTGTTTCTTTCACGACGATTTGATGTCCTCGCCATGTAAATGCATGCGCCCATTGATGCTCTCATGTTCTTGACTTTTGTCTAGACTTGTGCCTTGTACAAACCTTTGATCTTCCTGATTTATCTGCTTGTTTTCGTCTTTCCAAAATCTATTTATTTTCTTGTTAAATATTTGGAACATTCTTGTTTCTTTCTTTGTTTCTCTTCTTTCACTCCTTTACCTATATTTACCCAATACCTTTGACCGCTTTTCTTTTTTTTTCTCTTTTTTTTCGGTTCTTATTTCGAGAGCCGTGTTTTGGATACCAGGGGATTTGTTGCTTGTTTTTCTACATTTTGATTTCTAGTTTAGGTTTTTTTTTTGTGATGCAATAAATCTAGAGTTGTCTTTGTTCCGCAAAAGTTTCGTCATGTTTGACTATCTGATGTGCTCCCTGTGTTTTCTTTACGCCCTTGACGCCTTCTCATTTATCACAAGACATGTACTTGCATATTAGCTCTCAGGGCACTGAGTTTCATGATTTCTGCATGGCTCTTTCAGCAAGACATGCTTATCGCTGGTGTTACCAGTTGTTCTTGATAACATGAAGGCGACCCTAAACTCAAGGCTGAATCTCGTATATCCCAACGTAGAAGTCTCTTAATCTGGTTGAGAATTACAGGTGTTGTTGCGTTTTTATGAGCAAGATGGGTCTGCCAGCACAAATCAGGATTTTGTGCGATGATTCTGCTGTGTTTGGGAGGGTATGAGCATCTTGTCTTACCTTAATTACTACGGGCCAACCAGACTAGACTCAGCGGAATCAACTATATCTATTTCTTGATCTCTTGTAAGTTCTCGTCAGTACTACACATCGCTTGAATCACCCCATGATAAGCCGATCATTTTATAGGTTTACCTTTCCCAGATACTCATCTCATCTCCCATTGTTTGAAAGTATCCATCCCTTCTGGCGATGCTTGCTAGTGCTCAGTTGAGGACCTTCAGCTTCCTCCCTAGCACTCCTACGCACCTGCGAGCCTCCCGGGCGCCGACGCAAACCATTGGTGCCCTATTTTCCTCCCTTGCGAACACCGCATTAATTTGAATGGTTCATATCCTTGATTCACACGAGAGTCATTTCTGCGATGATGTGCAGCCGATGTCTCTACCCTCAGCACTACCACTATCCTCACTCGATGCTCCGAGGACGGTCCTTCATCCCGACTTGCTATCATTCAAGAATTTCTCCCTAAAGGTCGCCCCCAAGCGTCCTGAAGGACACTTTTGTAATAAAAAGGTAACTTCGGCATACAAGTGCATGGGGTTGACTACTAGGGAGATTGTCCTGCAATTACCAGATGAAATATCGTCGCAAATCATCGCATATGAGCCACAAACATCCAACTCAACGTCGTTTATTCAAAGCAGCCAGAGTAATTGCAGATCGTCAATGTTTTGGTGGACATCTTCCAACTTTCTCGATGCTACTGATTTCTCTACACAAACCCGTGATCCATACTACAGAGGTCTTTGGATCGACATGAATGGTACCAGGCTCCCCAAGAATATGGATAACACGGAGATGATTCGAGGGCGGTCGACAAGAAGACATAGGGGTTATGGCCCGGGAAGGCAACAGGAGTAGAGCTCCAGGCAAACTCGGATATACCCCCCACAACTGATAGACTTAGTCTCCACGGGCGTCTTTGAATGTAGTGAGCGAGACGGGCCCCTGCCTCCCCGTGTCTCGCAGCATCCCCGCAACCCCACCCAAGGCATCAGGGACCAGATCGAACCGGTCACTGCCGATAATCCTATGGTAATACCTAGATTCGTTCAGCGCAATGAGATAATTTACGAAGAATTCAAAATCTTGCGTACTAGCGGTATCCAGAACACTCAACCATACGACCTCCTACGGACTCCTCCAACACCAACCCGTCCACCTCGCCAATACCTGACAGGCATTCGGGCAGTACCAAGTGTTGTTCATGTGTTACCCGCAGGTTCCAAGACTCGCAGAGGCTCATCAACCTCTAGAGCACCATCATTATCTCGACGAGGCAAGGGGGCGTCACTGGGGGAGCAAGAAGGGCCCAAGGGAGAGACGGCGCAGGGAAGAGTCGAGAGGGGCGACCCAGCGGGTTTGCTTGACGAAGAAGATATTGTGAAACGGGGTGAGCAGGAAAGGGATGCCGGGGCAATACGTGATGAAGATGTGTTTGGGGCACCAAGTGTACGGCGGGGGTCAAGCATGGCGGTAGCAGGACCGGGGTTGGCCCTGGGGGAAAGTCGGGGAGGGAGTGATATGGTTAGAGCAGATATGAAAGAGGTGCCACCGTCATTGACAAAGGAAAAGGAAAACAAACGGCATTCTTCTTTATTTCCGGCTTCTTTAAACCCACTCAATATCAAGCGGCATCTCAGCATTCGGGCGTCGAAACCTCCATCGACTTACAACAACATTTTACATACCAGACCTCACAGTATCTTTTTCGGCGAAAGTGGCAATCCGAACGTTTACTTTGATAACGTGCCAAACCCTCCAGTGCCTATCCAGGAAAACGCCACAGACAAAATCGATATCCAACCGCTCAAACACAAACCCGGAGTCACACTATCACCATTCGCTTCGCCAACTAAGAGTACCTGCTCTGCAAGACCCCCGGCGTCTTGTACGCCACCGAAAATGCGTAACAGCCGGTCTATCGACTTTACAAACTCACTGAAAACGATGTGGCATGATGCCATGACAATCCCCGCACGCACAATGTCTGTTCGACGCCCCGCTAGTTCAACTTCGGCTTTGGAGCCAAGGCGGCATAAACCGTCTTTTTCATCAATTTCACAAAGTATGTCGGGGCGTCATGGGAGTCGGAGTATGGGGAACTTTGCGGAGACTACCCTGCATCACCAGCGGTCGACAAGTACTATGAGTCGGAGTATTCGGCTGGAGACGCCAATGGGGCCACCTATTATTTCTAGATGTGAGAGGATGGAGATGAAGGTGAGGGATGAAGGAGGGAAATTTCATGTGGTGAGGGAAGGGCCGAGATGGAGAGGAAGGGAGGTTTTCTTTGAGATGGAGAGGGGTGGGGGGATGGGGCAAAGACCAGGGACGGGAAGTTCGGGAGTGGGGAGGTTGGGGGGAAATGTTCCCGAGGAAATGGAGGATAGTGTGGTGCAAGACAACATGATGAATGAGAGAGTGAATGGTGCTGTAGGGGTGATGGGGTTGGGTGGTATGGGACAGAGGATTCCGGAGAGAAAGTTGAGTCGGAGCCGAAGTGCGAGGATTAGCATGAAGTTGAAAAGGTGGATTGGAGTTAAAGGGAGAATGGAAGGCGTTCCGGAAGGTGAGTAAGGAGGATGCTGTCTGACTGTATCTATGGGGAGGATATCATGGGACTTGGTTTAATCTACCTTTGTAAATTTTGAGTTTCAAACTCATTCCAATCAATTGTTGTTTTTAAATGCCTACTTTTTTTTATTGTCTTATAAGCCCCAGCCAATACAACACATGTATCTGAGTACCTCAAGTGCATTTGAAGAAACCAAAAAAAGAATAGACTATCTCGCATTAGATGCAAAAAACATACAACACCGGGTATTCCCACGTGGTCACCCACCGTAGTACTAATCCGGCGCTCTGTGGCTTGACTATGGGGGAGCAGACGGGACCCCGTATTTTCCACAGGCTATGGTCGTATGTGCTAATGTCACGTGTAAAAAGGCTTTATAACCATATGTCCTATGTTCTGCTGACTCAGCAGGCACCTAGCTTCCATGTTATATAATAATTCCTTCCTAATGCGGCCAAACTTCTGGTAAAACGTCATGATGATTTCGTCAACGAAATATCGCCACCATGATTGGCCTGGCGGGATACCAGGGTATTATCTGGAGCTTAGGCCGATGAATGCAGTGACAGGTGACGAATTGGTGATGAGATGGATTTTGAGGACATAAATGTAGCTGAGTGGTGACTGTTTAATTGGAACTCTGTCCTTCTATTATACTTAGATGATTGAATTAATCTAGTACCAACACACAATGTCAGGAAGCAATAGACAAACAGAACCTCGGGATGATGCCCCAGGTCCCCGGGTATCCCATCATCCCACTGAACGCACTCGGCTTCTTTCGCCAACACCAGAGGATCCCTCGGAGCAATGGCTATCTCCGGATGATCCTGCCGTAAGTCTTCTACTGCTTACCTGTTATTGTATCATATTTCTAATCATTCTTAGGTCTCCCCTTATAACCTCTGGTCCATCCGAATCCTCCGCTTCTTCACGATTGTGCTCTTCGGTGTCACTAGCCTTTGGTTCCTAGCGTTGCTTATCTCTATCTTCGCGACGCCACCAGGCCTCCATGTCCGTGGGTCGGCGTTTTGGAGTTTGGGTTATACGGCGGTAGGTTGGCTGATGCTGGGAGCGAACCTGGTGTTCTTTGATGCCCCAGCTACATCATCGCGGCTGATCACTTGGGTACTGGCTAGCCTATTATTGCTTTCGTCAATCTTAGTGCTAGCTGTTGAAGGCGTCCGTCTCGAGGAAGGCTGGGTGGGCGTTTTTAGCGTCATCTGTAGGTCCACAGCATTCTAAATATCCAATCTATAACTACTAACCTCGCATTAGGGACTCTCCTTTTGTCCTTCTGGATCCTGCTCGTTGACATTACTGTTAAATGGGGCAAGACCACCGAAGAAATCCGCCTCACAGGTCGCCCCGAGTCTCGCCGCACTGCCCGCGAATGGTTTGAGGTCATCTGCAATAATCTCACCCTCTCTGTCCTTCTTGCCATCCTCATCCTTGTCACCACCAACCTTGTTCTTCGCTCGATAGATTCTAGCCTCAAGCCCCCCGGTAGTCTCCATTGGGTTGATGGTGGAAAATACCGGATCCACGTCCACTGTGTCGATGCTGCCGAAGCCGACCCGGACGCCCTGAAGAAACCGAAGACTATTCCAACTTTCTTGATATTTGGTGGCGAGACGGCGGCGGAAGAAGGTATGTGGCAAGTGGCACAGCATGCCCTTCATAATCAGTCGATTTCCCGCTACTGTATCGTTGACCGTCCCGGGTATGCCTTTTCCGACGCTGCGCCATCGCCCCTCTCTGCTTCCATGGCCGTAGCATCTATCACCGAAGCCCTTGTCGCTGCGAAGGAAACTGGTCCATTCATTGTCACAGGTGCCGGAACAGGCAGCTTCTACGCCCGCCTCTTTGCTCAACAACAGGGCCCAGAGGCTGTGAAAGGCATGTTATTAGTTGACCCTGTCCACGAAGATTATCTCGAATCTCTTGGAGGGGCCGGTCGGGGATTTGGACTATTCCTTCATGGCTTGACGACACCGTTAGGTATCGTGAGGATTCCAGGGGCCATACTGGGTGGCCGTGGCCGGGAAGATAGGATTTGGGGACGCACAGCGAGACAATCAGCAAAAACAGTGTTTGCTAGAGTTCAGGAGAACTTGGTTGCGACAACATTGACTGACAGAGAAGTTCGGGGGACAAGAGTTAGCTTGAGGGAGTGGGGAGTACCGTTGGGAGTGGTCAGCTCGGGGAAGATGGAGGATGGAGATAAGAGGTGGGCAGGGTGGCAGAGGGACTTAGCGGGTTTGTCCAAGGTTATTGTGGGGTGGGATACCATTCATGGAGCACCGCATAAGGTTTGGGAGACGGAGAATGGGAGAATAGCGATTGAAGGTATGATGCGGCAGCTGGTAAATGAAGTTTAGGGTTTGGCTGTAGTGATATTGCTACGAGTTTAGAGGTATAATAGCTACGTAATATACCAATCATCCACAGATAACCGCGAGTATTTACCTGGAACTTGACTAGAAGGATAGATAAACGGCCTGACAGTCATATGAAATATCCTTTTCTTTTCATTACAGACCGTCATCAAATCCCATCCCTACCTGCCGTCCTTACCTCCTGCATAACACAGACACAAGACGTACTAATATTCACCACAGTCACTAAACTCTCCTATGTTACACGCCTTCCCCCTCGGCTTCGGAACGAGATACTAGGACTCCTCTGTCAATAGAGACAATACCCAGCCCCAAAAACATCAATTCTTCTGGCTTTCCATCATGCATGTCCAGCACATTCAGGGCAATGAGTGGTAGTCCCAATAGTGCGGCCGTGTTATCTATGTGTGCATACTGTATCTACAGGTATAGAACGGATGTATGACAAGGGAATTCTATGGGCCAGAGGATGCAGAGCCATAATGGTTTACTTGGCTACTAGAATGAATGAGGTCTGAGAATACCAGGGGATAGAACGTGGGGGCAGTCTGAAGGGACGCAGATGGAAGGCTGCCATGTGCCGGGTAAAGGGGACTCGGGTTACCCCTCGAGAATAACGAGGAGGGGATCAGGCTCGCGTGGATGCAAAGCGAAGGAGGAATAGTAATATGAAGGGATTGGCGAGGAGGAAGTGACAATCATGATGATGGGGGAGGGGTGTAGAGGTGCGTGCTGAGGACTGGGCATTGGTGGGCAGCAGGAGGAGTGCTAGTTGGTTGAAGCGAGCTCGGATAGTATTGATGATACCGTCAGAGGCTCTCACGCACAAGTTATTTCAATTTTATAAACCTCCAGTAAAGTGAGCGAATACATAGTCGCTTCCGTGGATTCACATGTTTGGTAGAACAGTCTGATATCAGGAACAACCTACAGACTCTCGCTTCAAAAGATTCCCTCAAATAATGTTTTCTATCAGCCAATGGCGAAAACAAGATCTTCTTCAAGGGTTTCTGATACATATAGAAGATATATCTTATCGGTCCCCAACGGGCGAAACCGCCGACTATCTGCCAGCCCGGGCAATAGAAGGACCCCGTTAAACCCTAATATGTCACTATAGGGTATAAGGTCTCGGGATCTTACTGTATACCGAAAGGGACGTGCAAGTTGCATCATATTACGTATGATTGAACCCCATCAACGAGATTGGGACACCGCCCGCTAAAGGATATTCCGCAAATCAAAACAGCCCTCACAATGGAGGATTCGCTACCCGATATATCGTGACTAGCAGGCCATTTAACAACAGTTGGTTAGCGGCTCTCGTTTCAGAAATGATGAACTGCCGGATTAGTGGCGTGGAGGGCTGAATTGGCATGATCAGGACTACAAAGGCGTTTGATAATGATTGCGGGATACTAGTGCGGAGGAAAGATATTGATGCTTATGGAAGCCGGGGTAGGAGGTGTAAGATAGGGGATGTGATCTGTAGATTCGGGGCCATGGACGAGTCCGATCGGATCTGGAGTGGAGTAGATGATGCCTGGGGTTTGGCGAGGTTTTGTGTGGAATGAAGATACTCTCGTAATGGGTCTAGATGATAATAGCTAGCGGGGCGAGATCAAGTAGCGAGGTGTAAACCAGTGCCTCAGTCAGCATCAATATTGGCCATATGAAAGCTTCCGATCTGCGTCCTCTCGTAATCTCCCGAGTATTCGGATGCTTTCAGGAACATAGATCTAGGGCGTCGATCCCTGTATTTACAGGCGCCGATTAGTGTTCTACAGATGCCTATTAGTGCTGTGCAACCACGCCTTGCCCTTCTAGACGCATCCCCTAGACACCTTGAAAAGGACCTACCCCTGTGTCGTTTTAGGGCATAATTGGATGCGTAGATATATTTACACCCATTAAAATAAGGTTTAGCACATGGTGGAACTATTCCTATTTAGGTGTTCGTTTAGAGACTCGAGAACCAAAATGGGGAGGCACTACCTAGGATATGTGGGGCATCGGGGTCTACTACGAGCCCGAGGGGTGTTGGCGGGGACTTGTCAAAATCCGGGACAAGAACTATGAGGGTTGTGTTGGTTGATAAGGGTTTTTTTTTTTTTTTTTTGGAGAGCAAGATGGTAGTGTGGTAGTGACTGATGTCGTGATATCGGAGTGCAAGTGAGTGAGTGAATATTAAGATCAGTAACTCATAATATGTTTATTCGAATAATAAACCCACGAAAAATAGCCTCGAAAAAGGAAGAAAAAAAGGAAATATATAAGAAAATAATGATTTCAGTGCCAACAAAGACTCACCAATCTCAATGTTCATATCTCATAATCTCACCTTCCAGATATCTCGAATACGAAGAAGAAAAAAACAATATCTCGGGTTCAGTACGATGGAAAGCGAGCTTTATATGCAGTACTGCATTCTAAAGCTTGGCCCAATCCATAGTGTCTTAACAATAAGTAACTTTTAATATTTCAATATTCTAATCAGCTATGTTCCGCACCTTGGACAAATCCCTCGATCCCCCCCCCATAGTCTCCTCATGGCAACCATCGCTATGATAACCAAAACACTCAACATTGGTACCCACATATACCTCCATTCTCTAATCTAAACAGGCAGTCACTAGAGGAAACCCAACCGGAAAGTCAAAAGTATAAAGCGTCTCATGGAGCAAGATACGACGGTTGCGTTAAGAAGACGCTAGGGTCATGCAAAAGGCTTGAGTCGCTCGTCCGAAGAATGTTGCCACGGCATGGCGCTAACCGATGAGGAACTATGGGGCCCGAGGAGCCGAATTGGGTTCGGGTTCGCATCCCTATGCTGTGCAGAAAGTCTGGGTGGCGGAGGTAGCGGTCGTGATTGTGATCGTTGTTTGGGGTAATGAGGAGGATCATAAGAAACTGAGTTGTGAGGTCATAATATTGATATTTACTGCAGTGATATCACAATCTAGCTGCGGCATGCCTGCTCATGTCAGTCATCATGTCGTGAAAATGAAGCTTCTCGTATTCTTATGTCAATAACATATCAGAAAGGATACTACAGAGCCTCATGTGCATATTGTAAGACATCCTGCACATACCCTCCGCACGCTCTTCTTGTTGATAGTTCTTTCGGCAACACAAGCTACACATCACAAAGTTCCCAGCCACGGATACTCTGTTAGTAAATCACACTGTAACCTTGCAGGCTTGAACACGCAGACATATTGAGCCCCGTCTTTGTACTCAAAGATAGTTCCCAACTATAGTTGTCTTTCCTCCTCGTTACCCCTACGGACTCCTCCCGAAACTTAGGTAGATCTCGTAAGTCAACACACAGGCCTTAAAATATGCACATAAAGGCAGAGCACAAGCCATGCTTATGGGATTGGCTTGGTGCCATTGATCATATCATAAAAAAACCGCGTCATTATCCAAGCAATATGATAATGTGATATTCTGGAGTATTGGCAAGCAAGATGATGAATTTATTCTTGGAGGGTCCAGATGTCTACACATGGCTAATATGTGAATGCAAGGGTTATTTATATAATCATTCCTTAGTAGCGCGATAGCAAATAACACAAGGTAGTATTGTTGATAACTACTATGTACCTGAGGATGCAGAAACGTTGGAGGAATCATAAGCTGACACTCAAAATGCCCAGCTTCTATAATCTCGCTTAGCTAGTTACCAAAGCATGAGTCTTACCCACCCCTTGACGCCTACTAGCCTTTTTCTTGTTGTTCTTAACCCAATGATGCACGTAAGATGTTCACAGTTGTGTAAGACTGGCCTTAGAGCCATGTAATGTCTAACCGATGTTCCATCCTTGACAGTGTCAAACTCATGAATGCCATAGTCCTGTGATAAAATATCTCCAAGAGAACTAAGCAAAGTAGTCGGATACGGAACATAATCAATCCGATTTCATAGTGACACAATATGGACCTTGGTTGAAGGGACTAAATTGAAGTTGTCCGTAATGTTTTTACATGCCAAGAAAAACTGGAGTAAGCTACACGTTATTCGGGGCCGCGGGGTCCTTGTAAAAGGATAAGGGTCAGTTTGACTGAGGGTATAACATGGCACGTGTTATAAATCATCATGAACCAAACTGAATCATTGGTAGGTTCAAACCACATTCCCAAGGCCAATATAAAATCTGGGCATGATTAGGTGATCTAGTGTTAACGCTAAACTTTCTGCCCTCTCCAATAACTGATCCATAATATTATAGCTTCTTTTTAATAGTGTTAATTAATAAGTAAGCGTATTACTCTAATCACTTTAATTCTACTATTAAAAGCATATCACCATTAGGGTTATAACCACCGGGCTTTTACAACAACCCGACAACCATGTCACATCTCGTGTCTTAACAATCTCGGCTTCCCACCAAGCTTTCGGGTCCCTATTATATATCAACATATCCGCAAACAATGGGAGTGACTGCACTAGCGACATCGACACAGCCCCACCTCATGGTCGCCAAGAAGCGGCCCATCAACTGATGCATTGCCAACTGGCCCCTTGCCTACGTAATAGCCATGTTTCTGTGATCATGAACCATCATTAGTCATCTGGTTCCTGGAATTCTCGGTGTCGCAAATTCCGGAGGGGATGCCGGGTCGGAGGGTATGAGGTGCCATCAAGGAGTGATTTTCGGATGATATCTAAGATTGGCGATATATTTGAGCCACAAGAACATATTTTGGGATGGGACATGCCAAATTGATATCGTCCACAGATGTTGACTCGTCGCCATCAAGTTTACTAAACATTGATCTTCGGCCGAAGAACGGGTCCCGGGACTTAGATGCTAGTGTAGGCAGCCGCATTCTACTGCCTGGAGCTGTAATAACATATGAGTGTTTGTGAAACCGGTCGCATCTTAAAAAAATTAACATTCCAATAGATCGAAGCGCTTGACATAAGATTGAAGAAAAAATTAGATTACTTGAGACTAAGAAATTGGCGGACAACTGGAGCTGTCAGCTCGGGTACAGCGATGTAGGATTTCATTCACAACACCCCTGGGAGTGTACCTACTTGATATTCTTCGCTTGTTCAACAAACCTGGGCGGTGCTAAATTCATAATATTGGGTACCAGGGCACTTACAAAAGGCGATTCCATCCTCAGTCATCCGAGAAAACGAAGGCATGAATTCGACAAACCAGCCTATTTGCAAAGGCGTTGTGAGGTGCAGCCGAGCCCCAAGGGGCATTCCAAAGAATAGGGAAGAGCACGCGAGTATGGCATATGACTATGATAGTTTCAGTTTAAAGGGATAATAGAAGGTGAATGATGACTAGGCGAGACTTACGATCGACTTGTTAAGAACCGAACGTGTGGAGGTTAGACCAGGGGTGGATGATATCATGAAGATGGACATGAACAGAGGCCCGTGGTTACGGGGTGGAAGCGGTCACCGGAATGTTTTCTTGGAAGCATGAGGTGTCATTGTGCGTAACAGGATAACCCCGAGTTACTCAAGGATCTGACTTGGGAAATTTTATGCTATCTCTGTTTATGGTGTTTGTAAGTGATGTGATATTTTTTTTTTTTTTTTTTGCCGCAAGCACCTAGCATGAAGCCGTGACAGCTGTAATCGGCATCGTCTTCGTCTTCGGGTTTCAACATCAAGCAGCAAATTTCAGTGAAGGAGGACTATATCTTAGAAACTTCGAGTATATAGTCGAGTGGTGATTGCCAATTTTTGCGATTTCCTTTCTTTTACTTTCCTCTGCACTCCTTCCTTCATCTGAACGATCGAGGTCCCTTATTTCCTTAATTCGCTCTTTCATTTCATTCTGTATAAACCCGACTCATATCATATAAAATAACCATAAAAAAAAGAATCTGTTACCAACTAGAAGCCTCCGAAGTAATTGAACCGTGAGTTCACTACAGACTGCATCATACGTTTAAGCAGTTTGGCTGTTTTGTCTGCCTTCCTGTCAACGGTTCCCCTCTAATATTTTTTTTCTTTTTTGCTTCCCTTTTCGCTAACCTTAGGTCTCGAGCCTACCAATTACTTTTCTTTTTGAATCACACCCCTCTTTATCACAGAACACCCCCCCCCCCCCCTTCCACTACATCTTTTGGCCAATCCAAGGAGTCCACAGACGTACCGACAGCCCGAACAGGCCAAATACCACCGAACGAAAGAAGGTGTTGCTTTGGGATTCGTTGTGTTTTGTTTTCCTTGCCCCGCCGGGGTTTCCATTTATCCATTAGTCCTGGGAATCTTGGTGTCAGATTGTATTTATATACAAAACGTCGTTCGGTCCCTCTCTTTTTGCTTCAGGTCTATCCTTCATCAGCATAGAACATCTTCGAGACGACTTCGCTTACAGAAGCTTCGGACTCACTTAATACTTGGGATTTGTGATATTTACTACTGGCTTTGCTAATAGTTTGTTTGTGTCCTCCATTTTATATCCTAATCAGCTTGATCAGAGCTATACATTGCTTAGATCTCGTTCTACAATTTTCACTTTACGCCATCAATTTTCACGTATAGTTATTCCTTTCACGAAGCATCAGGTGTAATTCTCAATATTAGTAAGTACCTCTTTATAGCACACCTTCTGTTATTCCAGCCCTGCATGACATCCAAACCAACACGTGATCACATCAACTAACACATCTTTCCAATCCTCAGAAAAATGAGTGACCCGTCACACCTCGCCATTGGCGGGGGCCAAGATGACACTACCCTCAGTATACCTACTCTTGCTGATCGTCCTGTATCTACGACGTCCGAGAAGCGTCTTTCGCAGCCATCTAGTGACACGGCTGGTGAGAACAATGATACCGACTCTGAGATGGATCGCCGCAACTCTCTGGTGCAGGATCTTGCCCGTGCCTACACAAACCAATCGCATGCCGACGTTCTCGGCAACCCCTTGGTTGCCGGCGAGGATTCCCCGCTGAACCCTGCGTCCAAGAACTTCTCAGGCAAGGCTTGGGCTAAGTCTATTGTCCGCGCCGTGCAGGAGAAGGGCGGCAATTTCCGCACTTCTGGTGTCGCCTTTGAGAACCTGAGTGTTTTTGGTTATGGTGAGGCCACTGACTATCAGAAGTCAGTTGGTAACGTCTGGTTGTCCCTTCCTGGTATGGCCCGCAAGCTCACGGGCGATAAAGGTCGCCGCATCGACATTCTGCGAGACTTCGATGGTGTAGTCAACTCCGGTGACATGTTGATCGTCCTTGGTCCTCCCGGTGCCGGTTGCACAACCTTTCTTAAGACTTTGTCTGGTGAACACAACGGTATCAACATCGACCCTTCGTCCGGCTTCAACTACCAGGGCGTCGATGCTGCAGAGATGCACACTGCCCACCGTGGTGAGGCCATCTACACTGCCGAGGTTGACGCCCATTTCCCTCACTTGACTGTCGGTGATACTCTGTCTTTTGCCGCCAGGGCTCGCCAGCCCCGTGAGATTCCTGATGGTGTCACCCGCGATGCCTTTGCCCAGCACATGCGTGACGTTGTCATGGCCATGTTCGGCATCTCTCACACCGTTAACACCCGAGTTGGTAATGAGTTTATTCGTGGTGTCTCTGGTGGTGAGCGTAAGCGTGTCACCATCGCCGAAGCTACTCTTTCCCAGGCTCCCCTTCAGTTCTGGGATAACTCCACCCGTGGTCTCGATTCCGCCAACGCCATTGAGTTCTGCAAAACTCTGAAGTTGCAAGCCGAGCTTTTTGGCAACTCTTGCTTAGTCTCCATCTACCAGGCTCCCCAAGCCGCCTACGACCTTTTCGATAAGGCGACCGTTCTGTACGAGGGCCGCCAAATCTTCTTCGGCAAGGCCAATGAGGCTCGCGCCTACTTTGAGGCTCTTGGCTTTGAGTGTCCTGACCGTCAAACCACTCCCGATTTCCTGACGTCGATGACGTCGCCTCGCGAGCGTGTTGTCCGCAAGGGCTGGGAGGGTCGTACCCCACGCACGCCAGATGAGTTCGCCGCTGCGTGGAAGAAGTCGGAGCACTACAAGAAGCTTAAGAGTGAAATCGCAGCCTATAACACGGCGCACCCTCTTAACGGTCCTGATGCCGAGGCCTTCCGCAATGCTAAGCATCATACTCAGGCCAAGGGTCAGCGTAAGAAGTCACCCTTCACTCTGTCGTACACTCAGCAGATTGAATTGACGCTGTGGCGTGCTTGGAGACGATTGGTTGGTGATCCCAGTTTGACAGTTGGTTCCCTGGTTGTCAACATTATCATGGGTCTTGTTGTCTCGTCAGTCTTCTATAATCTGGGCCAAGGTACCTCATCTTTCTACCAGCGTGGTGCCCTGATCTTCTTTGCCTGTCTTATGAACGCCTTCTCGTCTGCTTTGGAAATTCTCACTCTGTATGCCCAGCGTCCTATTGTTGAGAAACACTCCCGTTATGCCCTGTACCACCCGTCTGCGGAGGCCGTTGCTTCCATGATTATGGATTTGCCCTACAAGATTTCGAACACTATTGTCTTCAACTTGGTCATTTACTTCATGTCGAACCTTCGTCGTGAGGCTGGTGCCTTCTTCTTCTTCCTGTTAATGTCCTTCTTGACGGTCTTGGTCATGTCTATGATTTTCCGTACGATTGGTTCTGCTTCGCGTACTCTGTCGCAGGCCATGGTTCCCGCCGCTGTCCTCATTCTTGCTCTGGTTATCTTCACTGGTTTCGTTGTCCCAATTGACTACATGCTTGGCTGGTGTCGCTGGATCAACTATCTTGATCCTCTAGGCTATGCCTTTGAGTCTTTCATGGTCAACGAGTTCCACAACCGCAGATTCGAGTGCAATGCCTTTGTTCCTAACGCTGCTATCGACCCCGTATATGCCGGTATCTCCGGTTCCAATCAAATTTGCACTTCTGTTGGCTCCATCACTGGCCAGTCATTTGTTGACGGTGATCGCTACTTGCAGCTTGCCTTCAAGTACAGTCATGCCCACAAGTGGCGCAACGTCGGTATTCTTTTTGGTTTCATTATCTTCTTCGCTGGTGTCTACATGTTCTGCGCTGAGTTCGTCTCTGAGCGTCGCTCTAAGGGTGAGGTTCTTGTCTTCCGCCGTGGCTATAAGCCCACTGCTCTGAACGAGAAGCATTCTGATGATCCCGAGGGTATGCAAATGGGACCCATTGCCACCCACGAACGTGCTACTACTACCCCCGCTGGTGCAAAGGCTCCTGCTCAGGGCTCCGTCTTCCACTGGGAAGATGTCTGCTATGATGTTCAGATAAAAGATGAGACCCGCCGCATTTTGGATCACGTTAATGGATGGGTTAAACCTGGCACTTTGACTGCTCTTATGGGTGTCTCTGGTGCCGGTAAGACTACGCTTTTGGATACTCTGGCTGATCGTATCAACGTTGGTGTCATTACTGGCGACATGCTCGTTGACGGAAAGCCTCGTGATTTCTCTTTCCAGCGCAAGACCGGTTACGTTCAACAGCAAGATCTCCATCTGGAGACCTCCACTGTTCGTGAGGCTCTCAACTTCTCCGCCATTCTTCGCCAGCCCGCCCATGTCCCCCGTGAAGAGAAGCTTGCCTATGTTGACGAGGTTATTGAGATGCTTGATATGCAGGAGTACGCTGAGGCCGTTGTCGGTGTTCCTGGATCCGGTTTGAACGTTGAGCAGCGCAAGCGTTTGTCTATTGGTGTCGAGCTCGCTGCCAAGCCCCCTCTGCTGCTGTTCGTCGATGAGCCTACCTCTGGTCTTGACTCTCAGACGTCCTGGGCTATTCTTGATCTCCTTGAGAAGCTTACCAACGCCGGCCAAGCTATCCTCTGCACTATCCATCAACCGTCTGCCATGCTCTTCCAGCGCTTCGATCGCCTTCTTTTCCTGCGCCGCGGTGGTCAGACTGTTTACTTTGGCGATATTGGCGAGTCGTCCAAGACCCTTACTTCGTACTTTGAGCGTAACGGTGCTCACCCTTGCCCCAAGGAGGCTAACCCCGCCGAGTGGATGCTTGAGATTATTGGCGCTGCCCCTGGGTCTCACTCTGACCAAGACTGGCATGAGGTTTGGAAGGCTTCGCAGGAGTGTGCCGATGTCAAGGCTGAGCTCAACCGCCTTAAGATTGAAGCTAAGCCCGATGATACCACTGATGCCACTGTCTACAATGAGTTCGCCGCTCCCTTTGGTATTCAGCTCAAGGAGGTTCTTACTCGTGTCTTTGCTCAGTACTGGCGCACTCCCTCATACATCTACTCCAAGTTCTTCCTTTGTGCGCTGGTTGCTTTGTTCATTGGCTTCGTCTTCTACAAGGCGCCTAACACAATCCAGGGTCTCCAGAACCAGATGTTTGCCATTTTCCAGATCTTTACTGTCTTCGGTCAGCTTGTTCAGCAGACTCTGCCCTACTTTGTTATTCAGCGTGACCTCTATGAGGTTCGTGAGCGTCCATCAAAGGTCTATTCATGGAAGGTGTTTATGCTTGCACAGATCATTGTCGAGCTTCCTTGGAATGCTCTAATGGCTGTTGTCATGTTCTTCTGTTGGTACTACCCCGTTGGTCTCTACCAGAATGCTGCCGCTGCCGACCAGACCGCCGAGCGTGGTGCTCTCATGTTCCTGTACCTACTTCTCTTCCTTCTGTTCACCTCCACCTTTGCCGACTTCATGATTGCTGGTTTCCAGACTGCCGAGGCCGGTGCCAATATGGCTAATTTGTTGTTCATGCTGTGCCTGATTTTCTGTGGTATCCTGTCTTCTCCAAAGCAATTCCCGCACTTCTGGATCTTCATGTATCGTGTGTCTCCATTCACATACATAGCCTCTGGTATGCTATCAGTTGGTCTTGCCAATACCCAAGTGCACTGCGCTGCCAATGAGTACCTCAAGATCATTCCCACTGCGGGCAAGACTTGCTTGGAGTACATGGAGCCTTATATGTCCAAGGCTGGAGGTTACCTTTTGGATGAGAACGCCACCGATTCCTGCTCCTTCTGCACCATTAAGGATACCAACGTGTTCCTTGCCTCCGTCTCCTCCAACTACGACGACCGCTGGAGAAACTTTGGTTTCCTTTTCATTTATTGCTTCGTCAACATCATCGGTGCGCTCGGAATCTACTGGTACGTCCGTGTACCCAAGAAGCAGAGCCCCATGGCTACGCTCTTTGGCAAGAAGAAGGCCCAGTAAGCAGAATGTATTTGTTGGGGTCTTCTAGGTGGTTTTAGTATTTTTTCCGTGCTATTTTCTGCCTCGGATGTTTTAGGCTATTTAGTCGGTTGTTATCGTTATGCATTATATGAATTGGATATCTAGTTGCCGTCTGCGACAAGTTATTTACCGCACTTTTTGGGTATCTCAGTTTGTGTGGATTGCGGGTTCCGGGATGGTTGAACTCCTGCAGTAAGCTCGGGATGGAAATTGTACTCCGATTCTCACTACATAATCCCTCTTTGCGTCTTGGTCTTTGCTGTTGCCATTGAAGCTTTCTTTGCTTGTTGGTTTCCGTGTTACTGTTTTGTGTCTACTGGTTTGTATATTTTTTGCTTGTTATAGATTTCATTTTCTTGTCCATCTGTTTCCCATCTACATCTTTTGATATTCTCCTGATCTTTGGTTGTTTTTCTTCAGCCACGTTAGGTTTATCTAGTTTTATAGTCTTCATAGTTTATCATCTAGAGATTCCTTCATGCATTGATGTTCTTATTTTACTGAAATTTGTTGACCGATATGCGACTTTCATGTTGGAATGGTGGGCTAAATGATTGTAAGAGGCGATAGTAAGGGATAATTGACATAGAAATGAAGGCTATTAGATATAATGAGTTATTTGCGGCACAATGTTGTTTTATATATTTCCTTTTAGTGAACCTTTAATATCACTATTTTTTTCTCTCACTAAGCTTTGGGCTCATGGTTCCATTTCTGTATCTGTCATGTAAGCCAGCTGCCAGCCGTCAGCTCGTAGGCTGCCACCTTCAATCCACAGGCTACCAGCCGGTACCAACCGGTACCACCTGTCTGCCTAATTTCTAATCCCTGGCATCCCAACATCAAATTCTTGTTAGCTAATTGGTGGGTCCGCTACCGCCCGGTTTCTTCAAGAGGGCGGGAGTTAAGCGTATGCGTGACTCGCTAATGTCACTGCATATTGGCCATGATTCACAGACGATTAGTAGAGGGCGCAATATTAATGCTTGGACAGGCCTCAAGATCTGTTCTGGGTGATCCTAATTGCTTGCTGTTGTGACTCTAATAGAGTGCGGTAGTTCGTCATCGGCGCGCGTTAGCCCCACATAAATTGACCACCATAATCTGACAAGAGGCTTGTCTGACAACTCGAGTGCTGACATGGAAGTATGAGATCTATTCGGGCATTAATGGTATCGGCCAACTCATTTCACTCCAGCGTCTTATCCGAACACGGCCTTCAGATAACCCACCACCACGTGTCTCGCTCTGCCTAATTCACACCTGTCAGCGTACTCCGTCCCCTACAACAAACATATATCCCTTCCCATAATCCCGTATCTCGCGACATCCTCCCAAACCGGGCGAACCCGCCACCCCTGGAGCTCGTCCCCCCGGGCTTGTCAAAAATCCCAGCCCAGACGTTTGCCCAGCCATGGTAGCACTAGAAAATGGTCACTGGTGCCTCAGAGGCCACACAATAGTTGCCATCTAGTGCATCTGCCTAGACGGCTTGTCTCTGATATTTGGCGCCATACTTGAGTTGGGATTAAACCGCATATTGACTTTGGGGGATCAATATTGTAGTCTGGGGATAGTCATGGATTGGGAAATGGGCCTAAAAGATTCGGGGCGGTAGGATGTAAAGGGTTTGAGGGTAGTCTGCAAAGGCGGGCGTATATAAGTCGGGGAGGGACCGACGAGATGCGGTGGATTTGTTTATGGGAGAGTTTTATTATTACATCATTCTTCGGCAAACAAAAGTGTTGTTTATGAATTATATATTGAGTTTCCTTTCCCCTCTTTATTGTTCACATCTTTAGTGCTTGATCTGCCGTCAGATTGGCGGTAGGATCTTTGTGTTTCCGTGGATTCCGCTTGTCTTACACACGATCAAGTGTTCCTGAAATCGGACGCTAAAATCGAGCATCGATCTTTTTCTTACACGTTTTTAAAGTTTTGAGCTTTTCTTTGGGGATTCTCTTATCCACTCGTCACTCTTCCAACTATCGGAATCCTCCAGTTTAAGGTCACCCCGACTTCCCCAGATTTGGTCCGACGCATCTCCCAGTCTTCTCTACTCTTTTAGCATCTCACACTAGGCTGAGCTTACCAAGTGCCCAATATCTGTCTGACTACTCGAATTCCCAGGCATATTTCTGTTTCCTCCTGATCTCATTCTCCACAATGGCTCCACGCCGCACACGCGCCAACCCGGCGCCTACAGTCTCCGTCTCTCCCACCCCACTCTCCTCTCTTGCAGTAGCCGTTAGCGGCGTCTTCCCTGGAACCTCCCATGCCGAAATTGAATCTCTCATCAAACGCCTTGGCGCCATTGTCACCAAATCCGTCACGCGCACAACAACTCACCTCATTACTACCCAGCACGACGTCGACGTCGAGTCCACTAAGGTCATCTCAGCAATTGCAAAGGATGTCCCCATAGTCACAATTGACTGGCTGAGGAGGACTGAAGAGACCAAGACGAAGCAGGATGAGGAGGCCTTTGGGTTAGTTAAGGGGGCAAGCTTGGGAAGCGGCCAGGCGCAGGTGGCTCCGCCAAGTCCCGGGGGTAGTGTGGGGAGCGTGGCGAGTTCCGGTGAAACAAATAAAAAGAGACCTATTGCGGCGGTGACAGATAGCGTGTCATCGGAGACCAGTTCAGATGCTGCTGTTGCGAGTAGCAAGAAAAGGGCGAGGAAGGCGTCAGCTAGAGAACCGAGTGCTAGTCCGGTCTCGGCTCCGATGGCAAAGAAAGAAGGAGAGGAGGAAGCTATCAAACCAAAAGTTGAAGAAGAGGAACCCTCATTGGATACAAAGCCGAAGACAGGACCTTTTACGGATGGGCAAATTGCTTTATCGAAGGATGTTGTGATTCCTCTTGATAACCCAGAGAAGTTCCCAGGTGGAAAGGTCCACATCGCTGATGATGGCCTCATATACGACGCTTCTCTGAACCAGACAAATGCGATGAATAATAATAATAAGTTCTATCGGCTTCAAGTTATTGAAAAGACTGATGGGAGGTACTCCACATGGGCACGCTGGGGTCGAGTTGGTGAGCGGGGCCAGTCGAGTATCACAGATTCCGACCTAGCGGGTGCAATCAAGGAGTTTCAGAAAAAGTTCCGTAATAAGAGTGGGTATAAGTTTCCAGATTCCGGGCCGCCCATTTCAGGAAAGTATGTGTTTGTTGAGAGATCATATGAGCCAGACGATGAAGACGAGGGCGAAAAGAAGCAGGAAGACTCACCAGAAAAGCTGGAGGAGGAAGTGGAACCACCGTCGAAGTTGGAGAAACCGGTCCAGGACTTGATGCAGTTGATCTTCAACACCAAGTATTTCCAAGACGCCATGGCATCCATGAACTACGATGCCAATAAGCTGCCTCTAGGAAAGCTCAGCAAGAATACCATTAGGAGGGGTTTTGAAACGCTCAAGATGCTGGCGGGTGTCATCAACAATGATGCACAGGTTCTGTCCTCACTGAACCTAACCGCTCCTGCTGCCATCGAGTATCTATCCAACTCTTTCTACTCTCTCATTCCCCACGCCTTTGGCCGTGACAGACCCCCAATCATCCAATCACCCCAACGTCTGAAGATCGAGGTCTCTCTTTTGGAGTCCCTCTCCGACATGAAAGCCGCCGAAGAAATCATGAAGATCGCGAAGAATCCCAACGGCTTCAACCGCATCGACAAACAATTCGCTGGTCTTAACCTCGAAGAACTCACAATTCTCCAACCCCAATCCACCGAATACCAACATCTCGCCAGGTACCTCAATATCACCCGCGGCTCCACCCATGGCCTCTCCTACGAAATCACCCAAATCTTCCGTCTCGCTCGTCCCAACGAAGCATCCCGTTTTGATTCAGTGCCGTTCCGGAAGTCTCCTAGTTCCCATAGACGACTCCTCTGGCACGGCTCTCGGTGTACCAACTTCGGTGGAATTCTGAGCCAAGGTCTACGGATAGCACCCCCGGAAGCTCCCGTGACAGGTTACATGTTCGGCAAAGGTATCTATTTGGCAGACATGTCCAGCAAGAGTGCTAACTATTGCTGTTCTGACGTGTCGGGAGGTAATGCCTTGCTACTACTTTGTGAAGCGGAGCTAGGGCCGATGCAGGAGTTGACTCATTCGGACTATGGCGCGGGGGAGAAAGCTAAGCAGAGTGGGAAGGGTTCAACCTGGGGACGTGGTAGTACAGCACCGCCCAAGTGGACGAATGCGGGGGTTGTACATCCAAATTTGGAGGGCGTTATGATGCCAGACACGTCGGTGACTCCAGGGGATACGGGGGTGAGGGAGACCTTGCAATACAACGAGTTTATTGTGTATGATGTAGCGCAGGTGAAGCTTCGATACCTATTCCAAGTACGTATGACGTATTAGGATTGAGTATCAACTTGAAGATAATGTGTATGAGCATAATGGTTTAGAGAATTTAGATTAGCAATGCGGTTGTTTTGTTTTTTGTAATAGTGACTTTCGATATATGACTGTTATTTGGATCCATAACTTCTCCTCAGTGGTGGCCAGATTGTTTGAGCTAGAGATTTACAATGTACTATTAATGTTTGGACTGATTATTCCAACCCTCAGTTCCGTGGAGTCAATCCCTTGTTTTCATGTTCACAAATATCACACAGTTAGCTACTTTATTTGTAATTAAATTTTAGAATGTTTTATACATGTTATTTCCAGACTTGCGCAAAGCTAGTCGCTAATTAATGTCTTCATCATCAAAACCAATCAAAGAACAGATATCAAGTCTAGCCTATTTCTCGCCTTTAAGCAAGAATAGGGACCGATGGGTATATAAGTCAAAACCGCAGCCAGGAGGTTCTAGCATCAGGCCGTAAGACACAAACCAAATAACCCTCCTACAATAACCAGCCCACCAACGTCATGTAATAATAATTTTAATTTTGAACGTAACAAGACAGTGAGGCAATTTTGTGACCAAAAAGAAGAAATAAATGAATACCAAGAAAAAGAAGACAATAAAATATATGCGATATAAAGCAGGATCTCACGTCACTGCATAAGTAAACGACTTTCAAGCTCCGATTACTGTGTCTCTTCATCCTGACTACCGCTACTGCGGCCAAGGATACCAACATTACCGCCCTCGGGCTTCTCACCCTCGTTGTGAGTAGCAGTAGCCTTCTCATCCTCAGTGAAAGCCAGGATAAGGTTTCCGTGACGATCGTAGTGCTGAGGCTCCTCGCGGGCAACACTGACAACCTTCCACCATCCAGAGAGACCCTTGGTCTTACGGAAGATGATGTCCATCTCCTCAAGTGAGCGGTAGGCAGTCTCGGGGAAGAAGAAGTAGACGCAAGGGACAATAAGAGCGTTGATGACTGCGAAAATGAGGTAGGTCCAGTGTTTGATGTTTGCAAAGGCAACGGGAGTGACCATGACGACCATGAAGTTCCAAATCCAGTTGGCGGAGGTGGAAAGACCATTGGCAGGGGCACGAATACGGAGAGGGACGATCTCGGCAGGGTACAACCAAGTCATACCCAGCCAGCCGATGCCGAAGAAGGTGTTGAAGAGCCACAGGAAAATGACCGCGACGACCTGGCAGGCCTTGTTATTCTCGTAGGCGTTGACACCAGCGCAAGTAGCCATGGCAATAGCCTGTCCGATGGCACCAATGATCATGAGCTTACGGCGACCAACACGCTCAATGAGCCAAATGGCTGGCAGAGACATGATAAAGAACTCGAGACCACCAAGGGCAGCAAGCAGCAGGGAGAGGAAGTGGCTCATGCCCATGTTCTTATAAATGACGGCAGCGTAGTAGGTGATCAGGTTGATACCAGAAATCTGCTGGAACATCTGGTTGACGTAGGCAAGGATAACACGGTGAAGGTGGCGGTTTTCATCCATGGTGAAGAGGTCACGGAAGGACCCCTTGGACATCTCAAGAGTGGTCTCCTTGATGACGTGGAACTCGTTATCCACGAACGGGTCGTCCTCCTCACGGTTGGCTAGGACAGCGATGACTTCGCGGGCTTCCGCTTCACGGTTCTTGAGAAGCAACCAACGGGGAGATTCAGGCAAGTTCCAGACGGTCATCAGAATAACCAAGCAGAAGACAATCTGGAAAGCGAGAGGGGTTCTCCAGGCAATGTCATCACGAGTAAAGAAGAAGCCAAGATCGATCCAGTAAGAAACCATAATACCACCAGAAATAAGAGCACCCTCAACCATAACCATGGCACCACGGTTGTGCGACTGAGAAGTTTCAGACTGCCAGGTAGGGACGGTAGAAGTGTTCATACCGTTACCGAGACCTGTAATGATACGACCGACGATAAGGTGGGGCAGGTGATAAGCAGTTGCCTGGAGGATAGCACCGATAATCATGACACCAGTACCGGTCATGATCATACGCTTACGGCCAAGCGTGTTGGCGATAAAAATAGCAATGACAGCACCAAAGAAGCAACCCAGGTTATAGGAACCGATAGAGATACCCTGGTAATTAGACCGGAGGGCGTTCTCCGCAGCGCTGGCACCGGGAGTATCGGTGTTGATCTCGGGGAAGTGCTCAAGGAAGTTATCAAGGGTAAGGATACCACCCATGACACCCTGATCATAACCGAAAAGAAGGAAATCCATACCTATAGAGGACAAAAGTAATTAGTATGAGATTATGTCGAACATAGGAAACATTTAATGATGACTTACCGGCACAGAGACCGATCATGACATTTAGCATGCGGCCACGAAGGCCGAAGTACTTAGGAATGAAACCCATTGTGAAGGCTTAATTCCCAAGTTGTATATGGAAAGTAGACAAAGAAGATTAAGATATATCTGGTATAGGTCCCAAATATGCGGCACCAAAAGGGAAGATAGTAGTAAAGAAGTAAGACTCTAGACTGCTGTCATGTAAGAAGCAGTCTATTAATTATATACAGACTGAACCGCTTTGATATAGAAAAGGCAGGAAAAGTCGTTGTTGTCGATGGAAGATCAACTCAATACTCCAAGATCTGGACTTATCGAAGGGGGGACCAACCGCCTCTTTAAATATTTGATTTTCGACAAACCTCCGCTCATCCTTTTGCACATCAACAAAGACGTCGTTCGCGTTCAGATACAAACTAACCATCGGCCACTGACCCCAGGGCTACAGTTGCGTATACACCTTTGGCTGAGAGAGTGGGCGTATCCGCCCACACGCCGGTTGATCGCACATCTAATCACGATAAATTCTCAGTATTAATCCCAATTTCACGGCAATAGACGCTGTAAGTAGTAGCGCTAGATGTCTTATAGAAGGGTCAACTAGCTGTGCAATGACGCAAACGATTAATTCGCTTATTATTAGAATATCCCTGGCATCGATGCTGTTCCCTCATCAGGATTTCCAGCCTATCTAGGAAAATCTCCATATTTTATTAAACAACCCATGAACTAGACCCACGCCTCACCAGATTTGCTCGCTTGGTCGCAAGTGAACGTACAATACATATCGTTGATACCAGCGAGAGCCAAAAAGCGCATACATCTACGGATAGGGACAAGGGACAAGCCCCTCATTTCGGCCCCATCTTGAACACATCCAACGGCCTCCACTCAAGTCCCCTTGGAACCTCCACAATTACGTGAACACATGGTTTCTATGCATGGGAGTGTTTCTTGGCCGTAGAGTCTTGACATCAGTTGCTTATTGCTCCGCTCTTGGCTTGGACTGGTTTATCACGCACTTGAGTAAACCCTATCATCACCTTGCCATTAGCAAGATCTTATACTCATGAAACGGATTACGTCAAAATGTAATAGTCTAACATGATATCATCCATTTGATATACCTTGCTTCTGGACATACGTTATTGATTATTTATTATTTGTTTACTTACCTGGACCGAACAGACTGAAAATAACGGTTCTTTGCTTTTATCTTCATAATATAAAAATTCATGAAACGAGCAGAAAGACTATTACATCTAGAACTTTCTTATTAAATCTACAAGGGCTCTGCAGAACCTTCTAGCTAGAAGCTCCAGTGTTGCATATACACTTTCACGTTTTAAAATTCTTGAGAAGTCCTACAGTTGCCGTATGAATAACCCAGGGTTATACCAGCCAAATCCAGTTGACACTCACCACTCCCGCTAGTCAATCGGTCACCCACACGTTCATTCCGGCCCCACATCGCCGCCTCCGATCTATGCTTACACACCCCTTCGAATCGCCGAAAATTTTGCAACTCGCTGCAAGGCCTAGAACTCACCGTTTAAAGTAACACTTCATGCATGTATTTGTTTCTCCATCGCGTCAGAGCCTCATGTCGATCCAAATACCCGTCTCGTTCTGTATGAGCCTACTTGTTTGGATGGAGAGGGGGCTGGTGCTCTAGGCCTCGGGTAGTGTATAGGCGGGTTGATCTAACAGATGGTTATTTGACTGATGGGTAGCTAGAAAGGTAGGTGGGCCCGGTGAGGTGTGGGCATACTATGTAGCGATGACGGATGGCGGGGTGAAGACGGATGGTAGGGAGTGAGGAGGACCGCCTGATGAGGGTCTAGAAGAAATGGAGAAGCGGAAGGGTAAAGAGTTGGGATATGTTGTGTTAGCTGATCTAAATTATTGTCTGTAAGAGCCGCTTGTTTCGCTAGTATTCTCCTTGGAGACGAGTTCTAGAGCCTCAGTTTTCTCAGGGAGGCGTAGATCCAGGTGAGAACATGGAGATGATCATGACTACTGAAATTTGTAAATATTAACAGAGTTCGGTGTTTTTAAATGCGATTGGTTACTCTCTCTAGTTTCACTTAAGAGATATTCAGGCTAGTTCGACTTCAAGATTCGCATGGAACAACTTCCCCTAGCTGTATACGATAATATCTACAAGTTTGGTTATAAGAGACTTCACATGAGTTTTAACCTTATATAACATGCATCTGACAATATATGTGTTATGCTTCATTCAAATGCCTCTCGCTCTCAATATTCTTTTTTGTTCACACCAACCCACCCTTGGTTCAATCTTTGTTCCTTTAGGTTTGAAGTGCTTTGTCGTAGTACTGTCGTAGTACTGATCCACTACGTACACCCAGCATCCTTCTATATCCTTGTTACTATCCCTGGCTGAAGACGTTTCTATGACGTGCACAGCGAGAAAAAAACAAGGTTTGCCAACCCAAGACAGAAAACACATGCGAATGGCACCAACATACTTGCAAATAAGAGTACTAGGTGCATTCCAAAACAAAATATAGACAATTTTGAGCCCAAAAAATCCAAATATGATTGTTTTGCTCCTTTATAACGAAAGTATGCTTACGGAGTGATGTTGTTTTGAGTGGATCTCTTGAGTTCACGGCAGAACCAGAGAGAGAAGTATAATGCTTGGCCCCAGAATTTATCCAACCATAAACTAGCAGGTGCCACATAAAAGCCCTGGACTCGAGCTCCTTCACCTCGGAACGACATCACGATAGTCGCCTGCCATAATTCGGATTTCGGCATAGGGAATTTCATATATTTCCCGACAGACAAACTTAATCATGTGAAATTTAGCCGATTGAATTTCAATTGTACAAACAAGCTTCATATCTTCTTGGCGCCCCGTAATTCCCCCACACTGGAAGCATTCGAGGAAACAAGCCTAGCACCCGTCATTAAGAATCCTATATATCCACTATACACCTACTTTTGTGTCAGTCCAACGACACTCGACAGGGGACTTTATGTTCAACGCTATTAACTTATTAGCATCCTGAGGGACTCATTACGAGATGCCAAAATAGGAAATGATACTCGGGATATACCTCGGCGCCACAACAAGACATAGCCGTCGAGAAATGTAAATATCTCCAAGTTTCCGCTTACAAATAAGACAACCTCCAATGTGGCACAAATACAAGCAACTAATAGCCACAAACTACAAGAATGCAATACAGTCTAAAAACTCACTGATGGTGCGTGCACCTGCACCTCTACCATTAACATCACGACCACACCCGTCCGCTTTAGGTCACTAGCCATGTGCCCTTCGTTGTACTCACCAGCCATCCCGTTTGGGCCTCTGCGCATGTGCAATGCCGGGCTGTCAGCTTGCTGCAAGAATAGCGGCGTTGGGAGCTTACATGGAGGACATGCAGCTTGTGGGGGATATGCTGTAATGTTGCAGGTGAGTTATTTGGGAGATGTGGGCCTTAATTTTGGCGGTTATAGTTAGGCGGTTGTACATGGCAGTGTGAGAGGGACCCCGGATTTTATGGGGGAGAGGAGAGAGGAAAGACGATATGGGTATGACATGGCTGGTAGGCTGGTTCTGTGAGGAAAGAGGGAACGCCTGTTTTCCTTATTTTTCAAGGGTTTTTCTTTGATAATTACAGAATATATCCTTGGTCAAGACAAGCAGCGGTGAACAGGGAAAGACACGAGGAAAGACATACGGAATTCAGCCTATGAGTGCCGGCAATACTTCAGCCCCATCTTAAGGAAAAAATATTGAGAAAAAAGTGAATTTTCAAAAAAGAAAAAAAGATTTATGTGTTTGTGGGGATGTACGGCATAGCGTAGTCCCGCATATGATAGAGTGCATGAGTTGGTATGCAGGCTTATGTATGTGTTATCTCAGATCCACTCTCCAATCCGAAGGTACGTACTGTTCGGTGCCGTATGTCTCCAACTAGAAAGTCACCGCAAACTTTCCTCAGGCGAGTCCCATAGCCGACAGTTTGTTTTACTTCAACTTCTCTACCTCAGCATATACCCGCAATAAGAAGGCACTATCATCCACGTCATTACCCCCGAATAAATTACTCTGATAGTTTGGCCACCACCACACCCTTCCATATGGAACTTGGCATCGTCGAAAAAATGCCCGACAATGTCCGTTCCACCTGTAATCGGCCGGTCGTGCGGGCTCTTTGGCTGGTTGGCTGCACGGAGTGGGTCTTGCCGGGATGTTTAAAAACCATAAGTATGTAGACAGATATGTCTATAGACTTTAAATCCTTGTATAACTATGTCTTCCTTGGGCGGGGATAAAGGGTGATGATTTATTCTCTCGGTATTGATGATGGCTTTTGTGGACATTGAGATAAAGAGGGATAGCTAAATTGCTTCTAGATTGTGCGTCTTCTGGGTTCCATTATGCCCCTCGGAAGCGCCCACGAGGCGAACTGCAAGTCTATGGTAGCACATGAGGCTTAGCCCAGTTAAAACTCCTATATTGCCATACATTTCTTTTGATTTTGTGCAATATCGACTGCCCGTCATCCTTACAGCGGGCTCTCCGCAATACTCTAACTAATTACCAAATTTCAAAGATTAACGCTCGGTGGTCAGCGGAGGTGATAAGTGGGTCTTGAAGGTGAGCCGTCTCGGGGGATCAAAGGGTGTTGCGTAAAAATGACATGGAAGTTACCATGAACTAAATTATCGCTGGTAGTACTTTAAAATTGGCGAGAATATGGTGGCCAGGGTTGGTAGCTCAGTCACCAACGGTACTTGTGCTGACTTGTTGTCCAGTTAAATGCCAAGCCACGCAGAGTGTGGAAGATGCTGGAACCAAGAGAAGCCGAATGAGTCGTGGTAACATTGAGGGCAAATGTATATGTGTATGACAGTATTTTGTCTGGAGGAAGTTGAAACTAGAAATATTAGCCGGATGAGTAGCGTGGCGGATTTTAGCTTCGTCGAAGGCCATTGACAGTTAGCCAACCGTCCACGCTAAATACATCAAGACAATCTTAGATGCACACATCCACATAGGCAGCATAACATCAAATGACAAGCAGTTTCTAGGTGACAGCCTAGCCTAGATACCAGTGTAACTTGGAAGGGTTCTGGTCACCATACTGGGCGTGTAAATAACTACCCCAGAGAATAAATACCGTAATCAAGTAAGATAGAGATATGCTATCTAGGGAATACTAGTGGCGTCTAGTGTATTTCCTACTCCAGCCACTCCACCCCACGATCCACAGTTGGCATTGACATTGGGGGCAAAAAGGCCGTAGCGTAGGCAGGGGGAGACGGGGTTATACCCGACCAATATATTGTAACTATCATGTAAATCCACAGTTAACTTGATCTAACACCATAAACAAGACATCCACATTGTAGCCGTTGCACAAGCCTCGTGGATTTACGGAATACCAAGATGGCTCGTCATCACGATCATTAATTTCCCCACAAAAATTCAGTTCACTCATCACCTCTCTTGTCACAAACCTAACCATATCCGACAATTCCCTCTGTTGCCCTATGGCAAAACACTTTCTTTGTCTATACACTCCTAACGCCCGCAACAGACAACATCAATCTCCTATTGGTTATAATCTCCCAGTGACATCATCAGCCTCCACCTACATCTCCACCACACCACCGCCCTGGCCTCTACGAGCAGGGTTTTCAGCCAGCCAGTGTTGAAGTACAATACTGGATTTACAATAAGCTAGCTTACAAAGACTAGTCGTGCTGATAGCGTAGTTTTGACATTTGTGGGCAAAAGGATAAGCCATATTAAAATGACGTCATGCAATGGTTCTTTTTTTCCAGTTAAGGAACTCGGGCACCTCTTACAAGGGGATCCTAGAGATTTAGTTTCACGTTAGCCAGGGCACTGGTGCTTATGGGGACGTGGGAGCCGCGAGGACTAGACTGAACAGGGCAATTCTTCAGTAGGAGATTGTTCTAGGGTGATGGGAGGTACTTAGCGGTGGATTTAGACGGCTTCTGTTGTCTCCGAGTGACGAACTGCTTGACGAAGAATAGGGAACTACGCTAAAAAAGCAATGGTCAGATGTAGATGTTTATTTTGACTAAGTGCGCGCCTCATTAAGAGTTTCGATATTGGCAATATGGACTTCCTGGCAGCTTTCTCCAGGCCAATATTAGAGCAGGGAGATTGGATTTGCACAGTTGGGGATAGTGCTTAACACACATAAGCTTTCATTGCCTACCGCAAAGAAACTCTCGTTACTTCACCAACCGTCCAAATTACCTCCTATAAAAACCCCTACACTAAATTTCCTAGTGTGTCCCACCAACTGTCAACCTATCCCCTGACTGCCCTACCAACCCATATGACCCACTGTCTTTCTCCCTTCTCAGACAGCCAGTCAACCTCTTGATAACCACCTGAGGTCTCCCATGACGACATGCCATCTCTTGTTCATGATTCGAATACCCCGCAGCCCCCTCACCGTCATAACATGAAACACGGCCTCCGGTCTCTATGCGGCACAGGTGACGGCAGGCCACCGGTTGATGGTAATGTAGCGGTGTCCCGGGATTCTCGCCACGGGGAATCTAGCCAGTATGCGGCTACTGTTGCGTAATAGGGTAGCTTGAAAACAAAGATCAGGGTCTTGGAGCAAAGCTGGGTGTCGTCGTAGGAAGCTCCAGGCCGCCTCCCCATTTATTCTGCCACCCGTTATTCAATATATTGTTTTAGTAATTTGTTTTTTTTTCCTTTAGGTGTCCTCATGGTGGAATAGGCTGTGATTAGCAATTGGAGAATTCTAGTCTTGAGTATGTCCAGTGTTAGTGGATATGGGCACCATCACCACGTAGTATTTTTGTCAGAATCTGCTAGACTGTTTTTTCTGCTTGCAAATCGCCAAGTCTGAATACAATTTAACTTAATAACAGAATATCTTATTCTGTAATCCACTAGCCTGAACTCCAGCCGCCAAGCTATAGTTCTCTTGCAGACAAGCCTCTCCACGATCGAGTCACAGCTTTCTTCTACATGTCGCCAAGCCGGCGTCCGTTTGCATCGACACATGCACGCATTTACGCTCTTTACAGATTGTCAATCCCATGGAGCCATGTGACTCTCCACTTCAATATTATGCTCTATTAAGATCACGGATGTTTCTCTAAGTCTATGCCCCGCCTAGTTATCTCCCGACACACATTTATTCTGGGCAGAATCGGCTATCCATGGACGGAACCCTTTGCTTTCTCCGTTTCACCTCATCTTTCCCGTAATTGCCTCTAACTTTCCTCCTTCCAAGCAGCCTTGGCTTTAGCGAGCGAATGGCAAGTGATCTTGAAATGATTCACCTGTTTATCTGTTTTCATCACAAGATCAACGACTAAGCCGCATTGTTTCAGGGGCTATTGTACCTAAGAGAATTCCACTGTGGACGAGTGATATATGTTTCAAAGGAGCCGTGTATAGATGTATGTGTATCAATTGTGAATGTCATCATTAGTTGCATTCCGGCACGTGATGAACTTTCCCTATTAGTCTAAGCCTCCTAGACCGACAAATGAGCCTCCAGCTAAATAAATACACCCGGAATAGCAGCAGTCTAAAATGCTACCGGTTGCGTCCAATGCGGACTCTGTGTCTGCCTATTGTATGCCCCAAGTAAGGTTACGATTTTGATACTTCAAGTTCTCACACTTAGCTCTCCGTCAGGATCCTAACAATCCCAATATCCATATACATGGCTTCCACAAACTCCACTACCCCCAGGTTTCATACTCACCTCACATAAACCTGCCGATCCCTAGACCCCATAGAACTTCCATAGAAATAATACCCAACCTTCCAGTCCAAAGTGCCTTAAACCGCCAACTCGATACCACGACTCCACGAATAACTCAGAAGCCAGTCGACCCTTCTTCCCACATCACCCTCCCTTGCCCGCCAAGCCCTCCACTCGGTCATCGGCACCCATGCCGTCGCATATAGCTTTCCTCATCGAACTACCCATTGTTTCTGTGCATGGATAGTTTGCGCCCAGCCTGTAGTTAGCGTCGTATCGAGGAATTTAAACACAAAAATGGTGGTCTGCCAGCTCATGGCTGTTCCGGTCATCGTGGCTACGCCAAATTTCTTGGCAGTTTGCGGGGATAACGTCAAAGCGGGTCGTAGGGCTCAACCCCAACCCTAGTGACTTACATGATTAATGCATCAACCATATGATTTGATTTCCCTCGTGGTGTAGTGGTTCTACACTTGGAGGTCTTCCTGACTTTGCACAGGAAAGGCAGTCGGTTCAAATCCGGCCGGGGACACCAGATTTTCCACTAGTGTCAGTCACCTCCTGGGCGCTATAGGAACTTGTACACTACGTCGAAATCTCAACCAATCACTCTCTCGCAAACTATATCGGGGAGCCCTCCCTTCGCCTTAGCAGTTGGGACTGGGTAGCGCCCACACAGCCATTTTAGATTAGGATCAAATATGTGGGGTTTGGTATATGCAAGGAATTTTGGTGGAGGTATTAGATAGATATATGGGTTGGAAGCGGCATACAGGCTTGCCTGGGGTACGTGAGTTTTCGGACTGCGGTGGCTCGTTTGCGGAATGCTTATATATAGGTAGTCAGAGGACCTTAGTCTCTGTCCGGTACCCAATCCGGCGTCGAATCAACCTTGAGTTAAACCCGACGTAACTTAATACTACTACTACTACTACTACATATGATTTGATTTATTGTTCCGACAGCGAAGTTGCATCAAGGCAACTCTTCGAATTCACACCGCATCAATGACGTTGTTTCAATACATCCCACTTAAGCCTCATATGGCAGTAAGTTACACCCACGATGACCCACTATGACCCTCTATCCCTTATCAAATGCCACTGGCTACATCTAGACCAATCGCCTGACTACTAAACCCACTTAATCCACTATTAACGGCACCAAATATGCTTTGCTCCTTCTTCTAGGCAGACAATGGCCTCGGATGACCACCGCGACCTTGATCTTGAGTGACGCACAGTGCTGAATTCTAACCATGCGTCCTGAGGATTGTATTCCGTATGCAAGGAGTTGACAGAAGTATACGTTGTGTTGCAAATGACACACTAAAATATCTAAATAGGGACATACTGTATAGAAAGTGGATATGCACATATGTATGGGCGTTTGGGTGGCTGTTGAGCCGCGCATTGGAGGTAGCGAGAACAAGACGGGCCGAGACGGGGGATTCCGGGGCCGAGGAGGTGAATATGGTGGCGTCCGGAGGGTTGATATGATGGAAGGGGAGTAGTCGGGTTGTGTGGATGATGGTTGCCTTGGATGGTTGTCTTGCAGCGCAGATGGAGATACCCACTTATGAATTGTGGGTATATGCTACTGGGACTTTGGTTTGAGTGCGATGTAGAGGCAAAGAGATCTGAAAACCTTGTAAAGGGTAGGATATAGGGTGATACCTAAGGGCTATTGGCTGATAAGACAACCTTCAAAACAAATATTTCGAGCACCACGCCGCATTCTCGCCGCCCAAACTACAAGGTGTGTTACATGCATCGTGCACCAGGGTTCAGATCATCCCTCACTTCTGAATTTCGCCTTTGGTTATATACTTACCCACTCAACCCAGACAATCCAAACTTCGATAGTCAACTCACCAGTAGAATCCTTGGACTGTTGCCCTTCCCATCAATTATCAACCAGCAAGCCTACAAGTCCGGCCACAATATAAAAAAGACTGCGGGGTTTAACCTACTTGCCTGTCCTCGCCTCATTGAGTCCTGGCCTGCAGCTAGCTGCTGACATAATATCCCAAGGAAAAAACACAACTAGAAAATACATCATGATGCAATAGCTGTCCATATCATCCACCAGGTTACATGCGTCCATCCTGATACTTGCCATCCGTAAACTCCTAATTGGCGAACCAATACAACTATGAACTATGAGTGTCTACATACATACGCACGCTTCTAAGTATCTTCCGGGGCGCCTCGCACCTCCTCGGCTTCTCTCATGGCAGGGCCGCGGGATTCTGGGGTGGTGTGTTCTCTCTATTTAATCACAAAGAAGATCCGAGAACAACAACGTCATAAGCGAGGGAAGCGAGTTTGGTCTCTGGGGACGCAAACATCCGTGATCTTCGGGACCCTTTGAAATCAAGGTTTGCAGCCGGTGACATTGTGAATGCGATTGGGGCGGGTGATGGCGGTACGGGAACAAACGCAGATGACGTGGGACTTACCGAGAGTTGATATCAGAATTTCTGACCATCATCGTGCTTGGGTAGGAAGCTAGTGGTTGTGGGATGCGATTTAGGATGTGCTTTTTCTTTTCTGGTCTTTTTTATTGTTTGGTGAAAGGAGGAGGAACAAGTCAAACGATGCAAGTGATCCCAAAGCCGGAAATCTACCATTCTGGGAGGTGATGATCCAATGGGGCATGGTGTGGGTAGCTGTTGGGATAAGGAGTATACTGCAAAAATAACTCCATTTTTAGATCATTGAATGTATCTGTAAGTACAGAGCTTAGCACAGCATCTAACGTCTTGGCATATGCTTGACGGCGGCGAGTAAGAATCGCCGCCAAGTTCACGTGAAATATCCCTAAAAGAATATATATAATTGGGCACGATATTTCTAAAATCCCCTTCCATGATGACAACAACAAACCGACATGTTCAAGATTCCTTTCCCATCACATCCTTCTCCCAGAATGCAACCCTGCAACGCCCCCACTCATCCACTATGATCCAAAACCTGACTTCGTGACAGTGAGGCAACTATGTCGTCGATGAAATCCTTCTATTTGCAGCCCGTCTCGCTAATTAGCGTCAACCAGAACCATTTGCTGGTAATATTTGATGCTTGAGGTTCGGTGGCTACAAGGAGAGGCAAATGAGGCTGAAGAAGAAACATAACAGAAGAGTTTGGGATGTATAGTGAATGAATTTTTGGGTCCCGAGTATGTGGGAAACATAGAGGTGGTTGGTTGGGGAAGATTAAGAGGTTGTGTAGGTTTGGCTATTAAACCGAATATTTGGATGTACGCAAGGCAATAAGAAGAATATCAACGCGATATTGCCCTGAAATTAACTTGAGATTTGTAAGCTAAAATCTGATAATTCTCAATCATTAATATGTCATTTTTCTATATATGCTATAATTCGGTCAAGTACCAAGAATGACGCCTTATAGTCACTCCGGAGTCATGTAAGTCACATACCGTAAATCACTGGTGTGTGTACAATATGTTGTGGTCTGAAGACTAGTGCGTCTATGGGAAAACCTTGCCCCAAGTTCCTTCTGGCTATTCAGCTCCATGCTATCATCAACGTAGTCGTTTCATACGCATGCATTTCTATCTTCAATTGAGTCCAATAAATATATAGAAATTTCCTCTAAATGCGTGTTCTACCTTTTTCAGTGGCCGATTCTACTCAATCAAACTCTGCATAATGATATTCGTAGATAGTATGATTAGGTACTTTTTCTATTTGAGATAGTGCTTATACGGCATCCCTTCGAAAATTTGAACCTTATTTTAGGAACTACAGGATATGAAGAAGCAACGTAGGATGGAAACACTTGTAAATTACGCCAGCAGTGTACCCTTGGACCCCAAAGGCTTCCGGGGTAATAAGCACATCGAACACTAGGAGAGCGTAGAATATATACTCAAGCTTCTTATAGGCTGTATACACGGCCTCATATTGAGCCATGCGTCTGCATACAGCCAACCTGTGATTTTGGGTTGGAGAGGCCTGTATATTTTGCTGTGCTGAACTCATAGATTGGTAAGTTGATGTCAGTGGCTCTCTACCCTTCGTTGAATTCTGGCCATGCAGTATAGGAAATTATAACGGACCTGTTCCCGACAAAGAAGCCCCAACCGAATACGTCCCATGTCATGACACCCAAACCAGCATGTGGAAGAGAAAGCCATATTAAGTTTACGGCTGGCGTACATTCCAACCCCAGCTGCAGGTGAAAACACACATTGACAATCATTACGAGAAACAACACTTCCGGCCTCTTGATAATATCACCCTGTCCACCATCTATTGATACATCTTCCGTAGAACGCCCGAACCCCATGTCTCCGCCCATCTTGCAACGACCCCCTTCTTACCGCCAATCACTTGGAAGAAATATGGGGAAACCTCACTCACAAGTGGAATCACAAATCGAAGGACACGTTAAATGACAGTTGGGGGAAATTTCGAGCTGCGGAGTCTAGTAGACCGCCGGTGACATTGCTAGAAACGGAATAGCCATTAGATGTAGTTTCATGTCATTTCATGATGAGATTCTATAGAGGCTAATATCACACTTGCTACTTCTAGCGTCGTGCTAACTCGGAAATAACAGTCACCGAATCCCGGCATAAACAATCTCAAGATCTTTTCATCACTTACTTTCCCCACAACAAACCCCGTGACCGCTTTTCCCAGATTTTCATTTCCCCTTCTCCTTCCCCCCACCAATCCTATTCCCTCCGCAAGGTCCCTCATGCCATCTCACCCTTTAATCTCTCACCGATATAGTAGAGCACAAGAGTCGATGCAACTGTCTATTTCTCGCCTTCCGACCGGCCCTGAAAGTAGTTTGTTCATAGTTCCTAATGCCGTTGGAGACTGGCTGACTGCATGTCTGACGGCTCGTGCGATGCAATGTTACGTGGTGGTCATGTGGCTCATCACTGTCACGATAGGGGAGATGAAGGGCGATGAATTGGGATCTGAAATCTGGGGTTGGCGGTATTTTACCCCGTGGGGAAAACGAGGAATCTGTGACCTCGAAAGGTAACAAGGAGTGATGAATGAGTACATAAAACGGGGATCTTGTAATAATGCTGAGCGTCGCTGCTACTATGTTCACAGTGGAGAGAGAATTTATGAATGAGGATATAGTTGATTGTCACCAACTCATTTCTATACTCTCATATGCCAGCTTATGCTTATCATACCCAGACCAATTTGCTTGTCATCCCGCCGTCAAAAAAAGCTTCAATTATAGCCAAGAGAAAACACTCCCAACAGCTGATACTTTGCCGCCCTACCCCGCTAACAACCGCGTCTTCTTTTCTCTCCATATCGCCCTTGATCTCTAGAAACTAGTCTTTTCTCGCTCCCCACCCCATTTTCTTCTCCCGTCTACTTGTCCACTTGTCCCGTCGCGATCCCTTGGTCCTCGCTCACTACCCAGCCTCTTTCCCATCAGTCACTTTCCCCAGCTTCTCCGCATTTGCCACCCCACAGCGTTGTCTCCTTTCCCTTTTTCTCCTCGCTACCCCATATTTTCTCCATGGATTTCGCGCGAGAGACCCTGACATTGGGTCTCCATGGACAGTCTGTGTTTCTTTGTACAATCTGTGCAGAATTTGCGAGGCATACCACGACATGATATAGGCGGGGAATATCATGCACAGGCTATGGATATGGAGACGATAGTGGGTATGGCAGTTGACTAGCCAAGACACATGATGCATGCCAAGGTGCAGTTCTATATGCTTGCGGAGAAGTGCTCGCGGGTTTGTCACCAGCCAATATTTCTTTGACATTGTAGATATGGAGAACTAGGCAGAAGACCCAGCAGTATATGCTGCCACTTTTTGCCCTTTCGGGAACACCTCGTTGCTTTCCCAATCTCCCTTTCTGAACAAGGTGGCAGAGCCTAGTGCATGCCAAGAATATGGCTGCTCTCCTCAATATGTCTTTGTCAGCATTGAATGGCCTCATCACTGGGACGAAAGCTTGTCGTTAGTTTTATGGCTACTTTCCTCCTCATTTCTCCTTGGCTCTGCGGGTAATGTCGAGGATGGGGAGAAGAGAGAAAAACAACAGGCAAGCGGGAAAATTGAGACACGGGAGAATTATTCCTTGGCGGAGGCTAAAAGCCTGGGTGAGGAGACCGAATGCCGGACATGCAAAGATTGGCTTGGTGATGGAAGCATGAAGGGTTGTAAACCTCTTGGTCTTGGAGGTTCTCATAACTTTCCAATGAGACATCGTAATCATAATCATTTTCTTTTTTTGAAATTAATCATCACCACACTACATTGCAGTATGCAACTCTGAATCTAGTAGCATTTTGGCTTTAAACAGCCTCCCACAATCAAGTCCCCCCAAAAAGAAATAAACCGCTCGCCACATCTCCAAAAGTCACACCGGAATCAAAGAATCTCACTTTAGCTCCATCATCCGTCACTAACTCCGTGTGATATCCAAGATCCCATGCAACCAGCCATTCTTCTACCCCGCAAATCACACCTAATGTCGTCATTCCCCGGATTTTCTATTGTCTCAGGCCCGCTCATCACCCTACACAAAAGCGCACCTTTCATGTCTTCCCTTGTGACTTGTTATCATCATATCCACTGAAATATCCCATAACCCGTAAGTATATCATCGTGATAGTTGTGGGCGTGTGGAGGTCTCAGTTAGTGATGTGACTGCTAGCATGGCAGTAAAGAGCGATGAGGATGAAGGGGGAGGGGTGGGTCTTAGTGGTAATGAGGTATAAGTAAGCTTCTAGATTGAGGAGAAAATAGTGGCAATAAGGAGAATTGGCTTTGAATTTTGTATCGAGCCAATATCAAAGGCCACAGAGACGGCCAGGTATCGTGACAGGGAACAATGGACTGTTGTGCCATGGAATCCAAGCTCCAGTAAACATCGTATAATAATTTGCATTTGACAAAAGCTTGTCGATACAGAAAGCCATATCTTGAAAACCTTCATGAACAGATCCCATTTGAGATACAAAAGGGCCCCACAATCACTATTCTGTTTTCACACAACTCCCCGGTTCCAATCTGTGCCAAGCTACAAAGCCATGCATCACTATCTGCTTTGCTCTTAGCTTGTATACTCTTAGTAGAGTTATCCGACACCTAGATAAGAACTACACATCATATGGAAATCGGATATAGGATCTCCGATTCCCATGCTGTATATTCTCCAATATAATCTTTTTGTAAATTAGGTCTTTCTCTCCTACAAGCCGACCCTAGGTCGTCTTGATTCTAACAATTCAAACAGGGTAAATACTCTGTTATAATTTGCCGCTCTGCTCACTATAAACTAAAAACTTGAGTTGAATCTGCATACCGTCTTGAATCATGCAACATACCGTAGGAACTATCATATATAAACTAAACACATCAAGTCTCTATACCATAAGATACTACATATGTAACGACAATAACAACCCCAAGTGCTTTTAAATCCCTACGTCACATAGGCACCAGTATAACTGTCATTCACGGAAGATCCGAAGGAATCAAAATCCGTAGCGGCGTGAAAGTATGGCGTATACAATGGTAAGGTGCCACACTGAAATTTTAGTCCTGGATGCACGCGCTGAGCCCAGAGACCATTGGAATGGGATCACAAGATATGCAGAACATCGAGAGTATATCGTCATATTTCCTTTGCTTTCCTTTCTTGGGAGGCTCCATTTCACTAGTTTCCTCCCAATTACGATTTAACACCCATTCCAAACAAAGATGCTCAATCTCATCATGTTTACGCCTACATTCTCCCCAATTATTACTCACTAACTGACACCATGAGGTGGTGTGATACGAGTCAAGTTCAATTTTGCAGGGAGGTGTTCCCTTAAAGCATACCAGCTTCTATGGTATATTCTAAAGTATATGAGCCGCATGGCGCAAATGCTAGAAAGGGATATTATCCCGTGTGGTGGGATAAACTATCTCCCCAGCTGCATACGGCATGTCAGGCTATAGAGGTGTTGAATTTGAGACGCTGTTTTTCCTGAATACCATGTTTGGTTGGGATCTGACGTCAGATAGTTCATAATACTGTGAAAACTGCTCGCTCGGGACCTGTACAAACCATCATGTACTCACAGTCGCGTTTTTGTTGATGCTTTGGCTTAAAGTGCACCTAAAGCCATGTAGAACTACACGTGATATATAAACCAAAATCATTAGACAAATGCAAGCATGCTAAACAAAACAAAACAACTCATAGTAGAGACCATCCTGTCTCTAAGCAGTGGTCCGCATACTCCCGATAATCTCACGGTGCGTCTCCCTCTCCCGCGCCCCCTCACTAAGACTCGCCACACTCCGTAAATCTCCCACGACATCCTTAGCTTTTCCGAAGTAAACCTCCTGCAACAGATTGCGCATACGCAACTCCATATCCTCAACCATGCGCCCGACGTTGGCAATGTGCGCCTCATCCGTATCCACAGGAAGGTCCGACTCGACCTGGCGGGTCATGTTACCTGAAAGATCCATGTTGCCCAAAGCCGATGAAGAGCTAGCCAGAGACAGAATGACGGTAGAAGTGAGCTTGTAGTTGGTAGTCCGACCACGCTCAATTGCCTCAAAAACGTGAATGGAGTCCCAAATACCCTCAGTGGAGGTTCCAGGGGTTGAAGCTATTAGACATTAAGGTTAGTTTCATTTGTCAGATATCAGGCCCTTAGAAATCACTAGACACTTACACTTCTTCAGCAAAACAACGCCGGCAAACCCATCGTCCAAATTCCAGAAATACACACTGCTGACTCCACCCTCATAGTATAACTCGCGGTACACATCGAACGCTTCGTTTGCCTTGATCTCCATCTTTCTGACCCGCTCACTGGGCACTGCACCCTCACCCGCGGCCCCAGCCGCATCCAACGGGGGGTCAAACTGGTTACTCCATGGCGACCGGTACGAGTCGCCATCGCGGTTGTAATCGCACAGCAGGTAGTCGCGACCGGTTTGGCGGCAACGGCGGATAGTCAGGGGCTGATCAACGGAGGAAAGGAGGTCTTCGGTAAGGTCGGGCGCGAGCGCAATGAGAGAGTTAAGGTGCTCCGAGGTGTGCTTAGGATTCAGACGGCGGAGGAGATCACTAAGGACCAGCAAGGTTAATATAGGTCTTTCGACATATAGTTGGCGCATTAAGGATAAGTAGGGGTCTAAGACTTACAGCGCCGAGTTGTACGCGTCTTCCATATCGTCAGCCATTTTGATTAAAAGATGAGTGGCAGGTCTGGCTGTGAAAATGAGTGTGTATTTGGATAAAGTTCCTGTAATTTATATATCTAGCTTGTCGCAACGCAGAAGTCATATATGAAGCTTCCTGAAGCTATCGCGGACTGGCCTGATTTGGCGGGGTTCCCTGCAACACAGGGGTAGGACATTATTGGTAGCCTTGTCATGCAGACCGAGAGCTCCCCACTTTTCTTACCGGTATCCCCACAGCCTTGTTATCATTATGTCGTCTAATCGACCAACAACGTAGTTCCAGGGTCTCGACCTTGGGCATGAAAAAATGAAACGATAATATATGAGTTTACAAGCCCATTCTGTTACTCCTCAATTACTGTCCCACACTCCAAGCACCTAATCTTTTGCGGCCATATTGTAATCCCACCATTAACTCCTCTTAAATCCTTGATCTCTAGCAATGGCGTATTCGTAACTACTCCCGTCTCCGCATTAACTGCTCTAACTAGTCTTGCGGAGAAATTACCGGCCCAAGGCCTCTTTTTTGTTGATCTCCTTCTGCCCGCCATCTGGCTCGGCTCCTTATCGTCTTCAGATTCCGGGTCAAAGACTCCATCAATTTCATCTTGTGGTGTATCTGCGCCTAGACGGGCCCATGTGCTAGTCAGGATAGAGTCTATAATACAGTCATCATGAAGCCAGGCGTTGCAAGCAGTATTACAACATCCAACTAAGTGCTTGTCCGGATTCTCGGGGGCTTTGCAAATGCATTTTGGATCGAGAGTCTAGTATTTGTTAATAAAAAGGATTTAGCTTCCAGCGTTGAAGCAGGTGCTTACCGAGAGCTCTCGTGTTCTGATATCCAGAGCTTGGCGCCAGTAGAGTTGACGATGAAGCTCGCCATCATGATCCTCCCGCCAATGGGAAACTGATGCAATGGCTGACACTGTAGCCGCATTGATTATGTCCACTGTTCCGAGTCAGTCATATGGGTATCACCATACTCCGTAACAGCTGAATAGTCTACTTACTATGATTCGATGCGACCAGCTCACATATCCCATGATAATTCTGTCTTCCGCGTATCCTTCCCCGCTCCCGGTCTGCCTCCAGGTCTCCCGGCCAGTACATCCACACCAACCTCAAAAATACATTCTGTGCATCCACCGCTCGAATCTCCAAGATATTTCCCACCCACCCATAATCTTGCAACGCCTTCGTCCCTCCCACACCCTGAAAATCTCTCCCCAACTCCTCTATCTTTTCCCGCTCTGTCCTCTCATTCGCAACCCAAATAAACATGCCAACCTGAAAGTCCGTCCCCTTCCCCCCCACAATAGTCCGGAATTTGTCAAACCTTGCCATGGCATACCACCGATCTGCCGGCTCAATGGAAAATCTGCAATCCAGTCCCGGATGTGTCCCCAACGCGCCATTTGGCTTCAGACCAAAAGCCTGGAAGGGCTGACAACGCAACGGAGGTCCCGACGCCGCTGGGGCCGGGGTGCCGGGGCGCGCAGTAGGTTCCCAGTCTTTAGTGCGCTTGCGGCATTTGCGGAGAAGAAAGGGGTCGAGTGGGTTAGGGGAGACTTGAACAGTAAAAGCTGGTTTATCTGGGGGCAGGACCGTCTCTGATGAGATAGATTTGCGCTTTCGGACATTTATTGGCATTCTGAAGTCGGGATAAGATGTCGCTATGAGATCTCAACTATAATGTTGATAAAGATGAAGCAACCCAACGTTCAATGTTCAATATTTCGGGATGTATCAAGACGCGGTTCGATCTTGCTATGTAAATTATGTCGTGGGTTAGGGTCGGTGTATCCCCCTGCTATTCAACTAACTTTAGATCAATCACAGGTGATATTGCAATGGACAACCATTGGCCTTTAAACTGAATATGTGATATTTATCTGGAATTGCTGCCTGTTCTATTTAACAACATCAATCTGTATTAGCACATTAGTATATCGGTAGGCCAATGAACTAGAAATACCAAAATGACAATATTTAGATCCTACCACCACTATGAGTTGACATGTGTGAGGAAGGTCATTTGTACCCAAAAAAGATATTGAATATACACTGGCACAGCTTTATTGATGAGTTGATTATTCCCTACTGTTCGCATTTACTCGTCAGTTATTTGTTTTATAGTTTCATTGGGTGCCAATCATTTATAAGCAGAATATCAAATTATTACAGGTAAAGATATAGCTTTAAACGATGCATGATTATCTTGGTTTTATGATAGTTATCCCCTAGACTTTTTAAAGGACGACTGTTCACTCCCTAGAGAATGGCAAATGTGCTGGAACCTTTAGCATATACCTCGGTATACGAATGTGCAGCAATACCATCACCGCATACCTATGGTTGTGTACATCTTCGTACCCCGACAGCAATCATACCAACTTCATGGCGCTAATTATATCCTAAATTATAAAAATGGCGTATCTATGACTGCTAGAGGCATGGCTCATTAACACGCTTTGCCAACCACTAATATATATCATGGCCCGAGATGCTGTCTATTTGATATTATGCCAACCATATTTATACTTCCTAGCTCCAATAACTCGTTTCATTCATACTTGTCACAAGACTCCATTTTGAACGATGAACTCATCGATAATGTAGAAGCCAGGAACTTATAAGTGACTCCCATCCTCTTTTTGATGTCACGAAGAAGATTGAATTCTTTGGTGAAGAAAATTCAATAGGAATATCTTTTCTTGAATATTAGATGTGTCATCAAGCAACTTTTTCTTAGGAATGCATCCATCACTTAACACCAAGCCTAAGAATGAATAGCCCTAGAATGAGATCCAGCTGTCCGAATCACTAGCATAAGCAGCAATCTGGTTTTTCGGGACATGTGTAAGAAGTATGATGCAAAAGTTGCCTTGTGATGCATGCTCACTGTCCGGGGATATGCCGTGGAACTGTGTCTCTGTAGGCAGAGATTGCACCAATATCAACATCAAGAGAGTCACGAGCAGGAACCACTTCAAAAGTAATGTCAACAGTAGTAATGGGTGCAATAGTAGTGGTTTAAACTGCAGAGAAGTCACCCTCAAGAGCCAATGCAGAGACATCGACAGTGACAGAAGCAACTGCAGCCTTCGATGGCCTCCACGAATGACTTACTACCTCTTCACCAAATTTGAGACTCCTAAGCTCCCTTCTTGATTTGATCGACTTTAAGTATATTAGCACTAGTACTGCTTGATCTCTATTCCAGACCATTTGGTCCAGCAGGGGCATCAGGTTGTGTTACCTCGTCACAGAGAATCTCTCAATCAAGTGAATCAACCAAATGAGCGGTAAGGTCGGACCCCAACGTGATGCTAGATGAGATAGAGGGCTCTCCACAAGTGGAGGATACATCGTAGAGAACACATTTATTAGTTCTCTATACATAAGATCACAGAAGTATGAGACAAAGTGTGCAGAAATGGTATAGTAATGACTGTGCAAAGTAATTATTTAAATAGCAAGGAATGGTGTAGTTGAAATGGGAAGCAGCGTTCATAAGTTTACTAGTTTGTGTGTAAGTCATGTGACGCACACACTTGTCTCCAGCTTGAGTGCTCTATCCGATATTGCGATCTCATAATACTTAATCATTGCTACCAAATGATTTTATATCTAAGCAACGAATTTATATAATATGTTTATGGGTGTATTGTGATACCACAAGACTTATAACCAATTAAACAGTAAATTTCTCACTTCGTCCCACCTTGTCTATTTCCTCCCGCCCGTCCTGCATTAGCATCCTTCGCACCGTTCCATCCCCATCATTAACGCACCAGACTTTATTCTTAGGCTGTTTGTTCCGGTAGAACATTATGTAGTAGCAAGGATTATGGATTGCATAAATGATTTACACATGTCTCTTTTATAGCTTGAATGCATCTTGTCTTCCAAGACTACAACTATAGACCAGGAATAATCAGATACTGCTTGGTCACGTGCTGTAATAGGTCATTTATGTGGTCTTAACTTCCAGCTAACTTTCCACTGATAATTCCAATATTGATTGGGGGTATATTGTAGCTTTCGCTATCTGCCACAGCATATTTCGTTGGCTAGTTGATGGGATAAGGTTGCTGTCAGCCTCATAAGTCCGTTATGTTTAGCTATCTTACTTTGGCATAATCGCCTTCATGATAATGGTAGGGTTTACTATATTTTGGGTTCAAAATTGAGGGCAATGTAGCCCAACTCTGCATACATTATGTTCTCTTTTCATAAATATTACCATAATTTGGTTATTGATAGTATACTCTATGCGCTGATACAACAGGATCAGCTGTCATGAGGTCCCTCAAGGAGTAAGATACTGTTATGTGCTATGAATTGGACATGTGCCATCGGGACAAGGGGGGATTGGGTAAACATGACACCATACATGGGTTATTGACTTTCTAGCTGTACAAATCAAGCCAACCTATCCCTTTCCTTCGCAGAATATAGGCTACGCTCAAATCCGATCTTGCGCTCTGTTGACTTCCAATTGCGACTGCCTCATCAGCACTTTCACGATATTCTTCTTTTTCGATCAGCATTTGCGTAGCTTCTGTTTCAAATCTACAATAATTATTAAATTATCGCGGGTTCTTTACCCAAGACTGTGATCACCAAAGTGATCGCGATTATCTGGTTATTTCCCCGCATTCTAGTTCCCGACCTGACGTTTCTTCCCCGACTCCATAAAGCGGGTCTGCGACGGGGTTTATATTACGTATTAGGTCGCGCGCGCAGGGTTCCGTGATATCCAGCGGACTATAGCTGGTCTGTGATTGTGGCAACTCAAGATGGTGGATGCTATTCGCGGCGATGATGATTTGACAGATGCGGTAGCAAACGAGGCGGGCCTGGTCAGGTATCCAGGTGAGGATTTGAGGCCGACCAGCTTAAAAGAGATTATGGGGTGGTACATGTATGCTTTTGCCTCTGAAGTCTATGTCATCTGTGGTAAGTCCGAGTCAGGTACCTTGATATTGTAACCAGGACTTTGTATGCTAATGTTTTATCCCAGGTATATGTAAGTGGTCCAGCGTCCTCACGCATATGGCCTATTGAAAACTAACATCAGTATTCATATCATAGCATCCTTTATACCTATTCTCCTTGAAACACTCTCTCGTGAGAACGGCCATCTACTCCATTCCCCCGAAAAACCATGTCCTGCATCCCATGATCGTTTGTCTACCACAGCACTCGCGGATGCCTGCGTCGTAACGTTTCTCGGTTGGGATATCAACACTACTAGCTTTGCCATGTACACATTTTCTGTCAGCGTTCTTCTCCAGGCCCTTGTCGTCGTGAGTATCAGTTCAACTGCCGACCATGGGACTAGCAGGAAGAGCATGTTGCTGGGCTTTGCCTTCATTGGCGGATTGTCAGTGATGTGCTTTATATTCATTACGAGCCGGACATATCTTGTCGGAGCTATACTAACCATTATCTCGAATATTTCGTTTGGAGCTTCCTTCGTTTTGTTGAACTCATTCCTACCTTTGCTGGTTAGGAACCACTCCGACGTCACTGGCCTCAAAGAAAATGCACGTCTTTCTCGTAATGACCCGTCAAACCACGCCCAGGATGGTCACGTTAACGCAGACGATGATGAAATTGATGTTCACTCCCGACCCAATTCACGCACAGCCCTCGTTATTGCTGACGCTCGCAGTACTTTGTCTGGCGCTGCTGCTTCTATCCATGAGGAGCTCACATCGACTGAGATGCGCCTTTCAAGTCAAATTTCATCTATGGGTGTTGGTATTGGCTACTGTGCTGCCCTCTTTGTCCAACTATTCTGCATTGGCATTGTTATCTACTTGAAGAACACCACTTGGTCACAGCAAGTTGTTCTCTTCTTTGTCGGCTCGTGGTGGGTAGTCTTTACTATCCCATCGGCCTTTTGGCTCCGAGCCCGTCCCGGACCGCCGCTTCCGAGTTCAGTGAAAGGATACACTTCTGGTTGGCAATCGCTAGTGGCGGATGTTTGGCACTCATGGGCAAACTTGTGGAGGACCGTAAAACTGGCACGGCGGCTACTTGATGTTGTGTTGTTCTTGGCGGCGTGGTTCTTACTTTCAGATGCCATTGCCACGACGTCAAGTACTGCTATTCTCTTCGCCAAAACTCAGATGCACATGACAACATGGGCTCTTGGTATGATCAACGTCATCTCTACTGTCTCTGGTGTCCTGGGTGCATTCTCATGGGCGGCTTTGTCAAAACGGTTTGGATTAAAGCCGCACCAAACGCTGTTGGCCTGTATTGCGTTGTTTGAGATTGTACCTATCTATGGATTACTCGGTTATCTGCCATTTGTCCAACGCTGGGGCGTGATCGGGCTACAAAAGAGCTGGGAGATGTACCCGGTGGCTGCCGTCTACGGATTTGTTCTTGGAGGGCTGAGCGGCTATTGTCGGTCTGTCTACGGAGAACTGATACCACCTGGGTCAGAGACGGCGTTCTATGCGTTGTATGCCATTACGGACAAGGGAAGTAGCGTGTTTGGGCCAGCGATTGTTGGGTTCATCATTGATCGGTCAGGGGACATTCGCCCGGCGTTTGCATTCTTGGCCTTAATGGTTGGGACACCGGCAGCTTTTCTGTACTTTGTGGATATAGCGAGAGGCAAACTAGCGGGCGAGATGTTGGCGGCAGAGTTAGATGGTAGATGTGATGACGGGTATGCTATTGTTAGTAGTGAAGAGTAAGTGTACGTATCTGCAGCAGCCTACATTGGGATTTGTGAGAGTACTGGGGCATAGGTAGTATTATGATGTGATATATAATTTAGAATATTAGTATAATAAGTAGCAGGTGGAACCATCAATGATGTTGATAATTGAGCTTTGAGTGTAGATCTTACTATTAGACTAAAACTACTTCAAAAAGAATCTTGACACACAATGACCAAGCTCTGGTGCATAAATCTAACAATACCCAACAACACCATAATGCTCTTATCTAGGTAGCTCAATCTCTTAATGTCAGACAGACAATTACCTGGAATGAGGAGAGTGACTAATGTCAGTATGTTAACAAAGCTAACGCTGAAAGCATCTGTTTCATCTCCTGACATCAAGATCACAAGCCTAAAGAAGCATGCAAATGATAAAACCAAAAACAAGTCATACAAGAAAGTGTGGTTCCTACTTTGTTTCTTACCCGCTACATCCGAGATGAATGGAGCCGTGATCATTAAATAGATCTACTATTTGAGTGCAAGAACTTCATTAAATGAGATTGTATAGTAGCATCATTCAGCCATATCTCGTTACTTGAAGCTTTTTAGTGTATGTTGTATATATGCACCATCTTGCGTTTTTCCCCAATATCAATATGTCAGCCGTTGTTGGTCTTTCCTCTCATCCCCGTCTCGAGATCTTCCACTTAGTCTCAGATGCAATTGTGATACAAACATCATTCTTAGCCTGATATCTCCTGTATTTTCTTGCGATGTTTTAGATGCTAGTCATAGAGGACCCGTCTATAATGAGCTTGGGGTGGTACCATTGCAGTTTAGGGGTAGAATCACTTATGCATATTAGCCAAACAAGCAGTGAATATGAGCTTGGACTACATATCGCGAGACAGAATAAAGCTCAATATAATTCAACCTTTATCGGTCATCAACTTCATATAGTTAGAACCCCTTAGGGACTTCTGATGATATTGTATGATTGATATATAGAAATTTTACTGAACTTAATAATATAAAAGTCTATTTAACTAACGACATGTACGTCATCATGACTTTTTATGCTCTTCTTCTTTAACTAGGGTCTGCTGGTGGTATTAACCCTTGAATGCTGCCGCGATACCTTGGCTCTCCGTGCGTCAGCTTATTATTTAAAAATGCTCTTGGCGCACTCGTTGCATCATATCATTCTCTCTCTCTATCAATTCATACTTCTTCTGTTAACTTTACCTCCTACCAATCCTTAATTTCTGTTTGATCCCACCACGAGACTACCGACAACATGTCGATAGCATCTGACGCGGGCAGGATGGACTCTTCAGAGGGCACGACCACTGCTACAAGCCCCACAATGTCATCTGAAGTCACCCACCGACGACGAACCTCTGCTACCGTGCAACCCGAACCCCCCATTTCCACCAAACCAAATGACCCGGAGCACAAAAATATCGTGACACCCGAGGAAAAAGCCAAAGCTGTGCGATTGCTGGCATTCAAGCGCAAATATCGGCATGTTGCTGCCGTTCACCACAGTGTTCAACCTACTGTCCTGAGCCACGATGCGCCCGCGACGCCTAGTTTCCTTGGCTTCCGCAACCTGATGGTGATTGTTCTTTTCTTTGGAAATCTTCGACTGATGATGGAAAATATCCAAAAGGTTCGTACATGTGCATATGCATCCACTCAACATTTAGTAGTAGAGATATTAGTAGACTATTTTGCTAACTGGAAATGCCTGGCGATTGTAGTATGGTGTTCTTATCTGCTTTTCTTGTCATAACTATCCCCGTTCTGATGTTCTCCTTGGAATTGGATTGTACTTTTTGATCCCGTGCCACCTCTTTGTTGCCTACCTAATCGAATTGGTCGCCTCCCGCCATGCCGTATCTGAGCACCGCTTCTCTCAAGATGGTCCTTCCGACGAACAGCGGCGCCGTTTCCAACGTGTTTGGAAACTTGTTGCCCTTTTCCACGGGTTGAACATCACGTTTCTTTTAGTTGCCACTACTCTGGTTGTGTACTATCGTATCTTCCACCCTCTTATCGGCACACTCACCGAGTTTCATGCCATCATTGTGTGGCTCAAGACCGCTTCATATGCTTTCACCAATCGCGACTTGCGTCATGCGTATTTGCACCCAGCTAAAAGCGACCTGGCCAAGCTGCCGCCTCTTTATGACTCGTGCAAATACCCCGCCAATATCACCATGGGTAGTCTCGTGTACTTTTGGTGGGCTCCGACTCTGGTCTATCAGCCCGTATACCCTCGTACTGAGCGCATCCGCTGGGTCTTTGTGATCAAGCGTTTGTGTGAGACATTTGCTCTTTCCGTCTTCATTTGGTTCATGTCGGCTCAGTATGCAGTTCCCGTCCTGAACAACTCGCTTCCAGTGATCGCTGAACTTGACATGTTCTCTCTTCTCGAGCGCCTCCTCAAGCTCTCAACTATTTCGCTTGTCATCTGGTTAGCAGGATTTTTCGCGCTTTTCCAGTCTTCACTAAATGCTCTGGCCGAAATTATGCGCTTTGGCGATAGGTCGTTTTATGACGACTGGTGGAACTCGGATTCACTGGGAATGTATTGGCGCACTTGGAACAAACCTGTTAATCAGTTCTTCCGGCGTCATCTTTACTCACCGCTCGTTGGTCGCGGCTGGGGGCCCATGCAAGCTAGTGCCTTGGTGTTCTTCTTGTCTGCCGTACTACACGAGTTATTGGTTGGAGTCCCTACGCATAATATTATTGGAGTAGCATTCCTAGGGATGTTCATCCAGATGCCATTGATCATCTTGACGCAGCCGCTAGAGAAGATGAAAACCCCAGCCGGAAAGCTTCTGGGTAATACGATCTTCTGGGTATCATTCACCATATTTGGCCAGCCATTTGCTGCTCTGATGTACTTTTATGCGTGGCAAGCCAAGTACGGCAGCATGACTTCGCATTAGATGGCCGCATCTACGTAGGCTACATTATGTTTGCCAGATTACACAACTAGAATGTGAACATGTATAAGGACTATACTCACCATGTTCTTTTCATGGCTTCAATTAATTAGACTGGTCTTTTTGTTTCAGGTTTCATTCGTATCTAGATTATACACAAGCTATTTCTTATTTCTCCCAATACATCCACTTAGAATATATATCAATAACACAAGCACTGATGTTGACCTATTTTAGTCCGTAACCTATACAGATTGTTTGGGTCTGTCTATTCATCCCCACAAGCAGTTGTTGAATCTGTAATTTCACTCAATGCCTTAACATATGCGCTGCCCTATCCTAACCAACCAACGGGATCCAAACCCTCACCCGGCGCCGATAATTCTCATATTCAGCACCGTACGACTGGACTAGATGGTATTCCTCGTACCGAATCCTAGAAGAAAAGAATTTCCACAAAACAGCCACATAAGCCAACAGACAAACAACATTCCCCATGGCGATCTGCGTCCCAACTGCCCACCAGAAGAATCCAAAGTACGATGGATGGCGGAACACGCTGTATATCTTTTCTGTGACTAATCGATGCTCAGCCCGGTGGTTTTTCTGGACAATGTGGTTGAAGCTGCGGCCACATTGTATCATAGCCAAGCTCCGGACGACCTGTCCCGCAACTGTAACCACCAAGCCAATCATACCGATTGTGCTGGCAAGGTCACTGTTGTTAGGCGCCCATGGCCGCCCCGGGAAGGCCAGATTGGTGATCGCACATTCGAAAAAGGCAGCCGCATGAGCAATAGCATAGAGCGGCCAGTTTGCTGTAAGCAGGAAGGCATGTGTATCCGCTGCAGGCGTGTTGTAACGAGCGGTGGTCCAGAACTCAAGGAAGTGGAAAAGGGAGAGAGACGCGGCAAAAAACGGAATGCGCCAGAGGGGAGCGTAGTCAGGGAAGAAATAGGGGATAAGAGGGAGAGTGGCAAGAGAAAAGGAAAATGAAGTACCCAAGCAGAAGGCGCGGAAGGCGATCCCGGACAAAGAGCGGGCGGCTCCGGGGTAAAATTCCGCGGGGGGGCTGATTAAGTTAGCTCCGGTCGTGCGATCAGAAAGTTTGGGAATAGACGGGGCGGATATAGTATGGGGATCTAAGGTGGTCAGGTCGCGGGCCGTCGTTGTAGCAGTAATGCTAGCCTGTTCCATTTTGGGCTCCGTGCAAGTTCGTGGATGGAGTGGTGGAAGCAAGATATAGGGGTGGGATAGTTATGATGCACTTACGGCCTAAGGCTGTCTTCGTCCATACTTATAGTCCTCGCTTGATTGCGGGAGTCGGATATATTCTAGATAGTCGAGCTGGGAAGCAGGACAGAATGACAATGGTATGTTGTCGTCTTTGAAAGTACCAGAACAATGGAACACGCGCAGGGGCTAATCCGTCGGAAGGATGTGATGCAGGAATTTTAATGACACTTAAGCCCGTTTGGGTTTATAGGACCGTCTTTTCGGTGGGGTAGTGTTAATATTGTCGTCTTGGGACAATCCGCTGCTATTATCAATTCAGAGATGGCAGGGCATAACAAACAACAATATGTTGAGAGGGCTTGGGATTTTTAATGGAAGGCAAAGGCAAATAATCACGAAAACGTATAACAATGAATCAGGGTAGTCAAAGACGATGTCGCTTAATCTATAGGTAACCAGGAAATCCAGCATTGTACTTAATATTGGAATTCATTTTTGATCAGAGAAGGCTACGCGAGTTTACCTAGAGCATAATAAGGAGAACAATCAGAAGGGGTTAAGCTTCTAGAGACATATATAACCCTATGCAGTTTAACAACACGTGACGGAAACCCTGGATAAGCGAGTAGGCGCATTCGTCATGATCTCATAACTGCAATTGAACGAAGGGTTCCAGTGTATTGAAGCTAGCTTTACATAACTTTTCATGTATACATCTACATCCAAACCAAAGCTAATGTGAATGTTGATAATTAACAATTCTGCGATCACTTGATTTCCAAGGTCATCCCAGCAACTCAGCAACCAATCCACGAACGCAATGTCAGTTTTACAAACCGAAGAGTACGTATCCGCTGGCCTTCACGTATGTCCCAGTAACAATCTACCAACTCTGTCGATCAGAAGAATCCAGGAATAAAATTAACTGACAGTAATCGTCACATACAGTCTAGTTGCCTATCAACTTCGGACTAGCTATCTAAATGAAATTGCCGATGGAGTCGGTGAACGCCTCCTTACTCTCAATGACGGCTTTCTGAACACAGGCCCGTTCAAGGCAACGGGATGGCGACCCAGTGCCGCCCTTATCAAGCGCACATATTCGCCTCCGATCCCAACCGAAATAGCATCCGAGTATTTTCAGAAACCTCGTGCCCAAGGTCTCACACTCGAAGATGAACAGGATGTTTTTGGCCGCGCCAATGGCGGTACTGGTGCAACCCAATCTGCTGCTGGTCCCAAACGTCGTCGCCGCCGTGAACATCAACCGAATCTTGAAGAAGATAGCAGTGATCTTAGCGATGAAAGTGACGATAATGAAGCCGAACAATCTTCCTCCACGGCACCCGGCGCTACACCAACAACTATAGCCCAACAACAAAAACCAGAACACAAGCGGGAACCATCCGCTATTAAGTTTACCAAAGTCCCTGTGCGTAGTCGTGCTGGATCTTCACCGTTACAAAACACTACGTTGAAACCGCCAATTCCTGTGGCTGCGTCACCACGAAGCCAAGGTTCGGCCCCAGTCTCAGCTGCCCGGAGAGGCTCTCAGTCGGCGCTGGAGACAGTCAAGGAACGCGTGAGGAGAGATACAGTCACAAGCAGCGAAGTTTCATCAGAGAATGAACTTGATACCATGCATAGACAGAGAGCCGCAGCCGCAGCCGCAGCTGCAGTCGTTGCTCGCGCTACGGCCTCGCGTAAGGAACAGAAAGCTAGAGCACAGCAAATGATGCCCGCCCGAGAAGACGACGACGATGACGACGACGACGACTCAGATACCATGTCTACTGGATTTCCAGATACTATTGACTCAGTTTCACTTCTTGACGGTGTCGTTGAAAATCCGATGCAGGTACAGAGAGCTGGGTCGCCCACTGCGCAAGTCGTGGGTACACCACCTCGCAAGTTCACCCGTCGGTCCACGATCCGAAAGTCCATGGCTCCAGTAATCCCTCGTACACTCTCTGTTCTACCCCCAGCTCGCCCTATGAGTGCTATTCGCCCATTAAGCATGATCCAACCACGATCACTACTATCCGAGGCATTCAAAAAGAAAGGCTCAGGTGTACCCTTTGCCAGATTTGCGAATCTTGCAGGTACAGCGGGCGAGCGAAAGCCTCCAATTTGTGTCCGTATCTTTGCGCCGTTTAGTAATCAAGCATCTTCTCCATTTGAAGTGCAGATCCGACGAGAAATTGCCGATGACACTGGATGTTTCCGGGCTGTTACTGTCGTTGAACTCATCGGCCTCAGTCTTCTGCGCTATATTGAAGAAAAGCGAGAGCCTCCTCTACCCGAGAATAAGATGGGTGTGAATTGGTGGACACTGCGTATGATGGAGGATGGTGAGGTTGATGACGATTTCCCTCCCCTGGAACGCACTAAACCCTTGGCTTCGTTTGTTACAGCAAACAATGGACCAGGTAGCGGTAGCGGTGGTGGAGCTGGAGCTCGTGGACGGATACGAGCGAACTCGGCCCACTACGATGAGTTTGCACTGGTGATGGCATCAAGCTCAGAAAGACGTGATAATCTGAATCAAACAAAGGAGTACGCCGATGAAGAAGCAGACATTGACGATGCCTTGGGCGTGAAGACTCCGATCATTGCTAAGCCGGCAGTATCGCAAGTCCCTTACATTCCGCCAGCAACAGGAAACCCCTTGCTCAACACTACATACCGCAACGTGAATATCGTTCCTGCCGATACCCCACAGACACAAACATCTTCCATGCCAGCCAGAGGTCAACAAAAGCTTCTTCGTATCCACATGCTCGCCCCAGAGTCTGCGGCAGGTCAGCTTGTTACAGTTGATGTTACTACCGACATGTACCTTGCTGAAGTTCTAGACATGGTTTGCCGAAAACGTCAACTCGACAAAGCCGCACATGTGCTCAAACTTCAGGGGTCTGGTGCCGTTGTACGCTTGGATAGACCCGTTGCCTCTATTGGCAACGTTTCTGATCTGGATCTGTATAGACGAAGGTTTGCCACCGATGGTCCCCTGACCGTTACCGGGTCGCCGGCTAGTGCTAGTCCGAAGGTTTTACCTTTGGTGGATCAGCAACAGGTGCGCAGAGGCGTGCGTAAGATACATCCACTTTCAAGACCTGTCATTGCGGGACTGAAGGATGAATTAAATTATAAGAGATACACTGTCTGGCGGAAGCAACCGATGAGGATTGTTGGTACGAGCGAAAGATCCTTAGTAATCGATGGAGAATATATTCATGTTATTCCCGCGCCCAATGTTAGTGGGAAGACAACTACTGTGCACTTCAGCAATGTTGTTGGGTGCAAGGTGATGCGAAAGCACCCTACTAATATCAAGGTAAGTCATTTTCATGAAATACAATATATTGGGCGGCTTACTAACTGGATTCTAGCTTATTGTATACAAGGGAACGGAGAGTAAACGTTATGACTTCGAAGCCAAGAATGCTGAAGAAGCCAATGAAATAGTGGCTGAGTTGAATAAGGGAATTAGCCCCTATCTTTAGTATTTTCATGATTATGATACTATATATGTAGAACATATGAACACATAATGTCTGAGATTTTGCATTTCAAGATTCAATGACAACTATTACCCGTATCCAAGATAGCATTGTTCTCACAACGGGAGATCTGGTTATATCAGCGAGATGGATTGCCCTTTACAAGATACCGAGACACATGCTTTCATGATTGAAAAACACAAGTGACCGACTGGTATACAATAGGTTGATATTAACACTAGCTTGGCTATATGCGGCTATGTCTCAACAGTCTGCTGTTTTGTTCAAGCTAAAAAGCTGAAACTCTGATTCTATGGACAGCTCCTCCAATACTGATAACTGATATTTATCTGGCTATCTGTATATTAGCGAGCACATGGACAATAACTTTTATTCACACAACTCATGTCTCATCACACCATCAGAAATCCAAGTTCATCTAATAATAGTAGTTGTTTTTTAGACTCAGGTCCTGTCTATATATTGTTTTTACCTAACTCCCCACAGGTTGGCCATATGATGGATACATACCAAAGTCTTCGTAGGGCAGTAAACATCCACCGATGCATATTGCAACAAACAAAAATACATCGTATAGCGATCGAGCATGATATGCTTGCATATATTCACTGCCACCGGGTGTACCATTATCAAAAATCTCTCATGTTGGCCCGGTTAAATGAAGTTTTTGGACAAAAAAAGAATGCTGAGTAGGACGCGATTCGAACGCGTGATCCTTGCGGAATTGTGGAACCCTTTTCGGGAAGAAGTCATTCAAGTGATGGCTTGAACACAACGCCTTAACCACTCGGCCACCTACCCAGATTATCTTGGAATAGCAGGGTAATAGTTTGATATATGATGGTTTAGGTGCAGAGGTGGAGTCACATAGGCGGCAGACGGTCTTAAGGTCTGCCCTCGTGGTGTAGTGGTTCTACACCTGGAGGTCTTCCTGACTTTGCACAGGAAAGGCAGTCGGTTCAAATCCGGCCGGGGACACCAGATTTTCCACTAGTGTCAGTCACCTCCTGGGCGCTATAGGAA